>JAVQJD010082246.1:0-38430 GCA_036023655.1 Nannoperca australis | reverse complement strand
GTGTGTGTGTGTGTGCGTGTTTGTGTGTATATGTAAAACACATGTCCATCACAAGCCATCAGAGCCCAGAGTGAAATATGTGAAGGCCCAAAAGCCAGAAACTCCAAAGTTTTATATTTATTTATCATTTGACAGTGACATACGGAAGGCATAACACCTGACGAGGTGTATATTTCGAGATTGTGATGGATGACACAGGGGCTAAGGTTAGCCTTGGAGGGTATTATTATCACGCTTGCGCTATGGCTACTTGCCATCATAAATTCCATGTTATTTATTTGCTCATAAGTAATTGTGATCTCGCTTTTCTGTTTTAAACATATGTAGTTCTTGAGCTTCAGAATTCATGATTCCTGCGTTGCTAGGCAACATCTTGCTAAACAGGAAGGGTTTCACAAGTTTTGACATCGGGAGGGACATTTCACCGAATGTGCGACTATTTTGAATATGCCCAACATAACTGGATGCTGCTGCTACGCAATGTTGTTAAGGGGTACAGTTTCCAGCAGGGATATTGTTACCTTGTGCTCTGCCCCTCACACACAGGCTTCTTTTTTCTCCCACTCCCTCTGTCAAAGACACATTAGCACTCTATAACTCGGTCTTTGCCTTTCGGACTTCTCCACTTATTTTCTGTGTGGTTTTGGTCCAATTCCTTCTCTTCTTCTCCCTGCAGACGTCTCTCAGACCCGCAGGCTGCAGCTTTCCCATATTACTTCAAAGGCCTTCTCTATCCTTGTCTTACAATTGGTGTGCATGTCCAGATTCACACATATATAAAATACTTTTAATTAAATTTGCATGGTTCTCAATGGGACCTTTTTATCATTTTTGTTAGTGGTGGTTAAACAAATAACCTTAGCTCCAAGCCCTTAACTTAGAGCTGCAAACAAACACCTGCATCATAGGTGTACCGTCATGCTATCTCATTCCTCAAAGTTAATCCACACCAGCCAATAAGAATACAGTATTTTCAGTGGCCATGGTATAAAACAGAGATAAACGTATGACTCTATAGTCTTGTTTATGTTTACTCAATAGGTGACTGAATTTGTCAGTTCATAATTTATAATGTGACTACTTGTTTCAGCACTGTAGTCAAAAAAAGAAATAGAAAAACAGTTTTGGCAGGACAACAAAAGACAGATCTAGTATGTTGAAGGTTACAGGATAGCATTTATATTTTTAGGGGTTCAACTCTCACTTGGGTCACTCATGCTAGAAGAGATTCACACTCATGGAACTGTAAGCTGCTTAGCATAAAAGCATCCACCAAATATTACATGTTAATGGTCTATATTACCATATTTTGGCTCCACTGAGCGAGCACAACTCCCTATGCGGTTTTTCTGAATGTGATTTTAAATTTCCACCCTTGATGGAGGGCCACTGGGATAGATTTTACAAAAGCTTCCTCTTGCCAAAATCTCCATTACATGGTTTAACAGAAACTGATCAGTTTGCTGAATGCACTAAAGCTGAGCGTTAGGAGTCAAACATGTCTGCATGTGCTGGATGGATTCCTGACGGTACCTGATGAACAGTTGGTGTGATAGAGCATGCAGACATCCTTCATGTGGCAGTAACCCCACAGGCACAGCAAGTCACTCATGCTGTTCAAGTGTATGTTTTCATTCCCACTGGGCACCATTTGTAAAATGTATGCACTTATGGTATTGTAAGTCACTTTAAATGGATGAAATGTAGCGCTCCTGACTTCAACAGCACCCTCAGTGGAATGTTCCAATGCTGTGGGCTGTTGGAGTTTGATAAAAAAGTTCCACTTTTCAACATTGCAGAGTGAACACTTCTCAGTTTTAACACTATATTGGATATGTCCCATGCTGTTAACTGCTGGAGCCTAATAATAGGCTTATGGCAGAGATGATGGCATACAAAGAGAGAGAGAGTATCTATACTGTGTATTTCAGTAGTATATCCTAAAGCCGACCCAGTTTTCATGCACTAACTTCAGCAAACCTTGCAAACTCAGATGTTGTCAGTGCCAGAGCCCCAACTTGTTACACGTTTAAGTTATGTAAGTATGTTAGTGTTTTTGAGGAGCCTTTATTTTAGCTATTTGGTTAAAGAGCAAACAAAAGCATATTTTTCAGGTCTAGTGCAACTTCATCATTAGGTCCATCGAGGTAGTTTCCCTAATCAGTCCCTCCCCATGTGCACTTTGCTATGGAGTGTCACTTCACAAGTCACACTTGCAAACATGGAGTATAGTCTGTATTAAGAAGAGGGTATAAAAAAGGTTAAAATTGGGACACACCATTTTTGACTGTAAGGGGGAAGCAGGTGTCACCATGAATACTGATAGACACCTTGGCCATTCAGCTATTAGGTTATATAATGTTCTGGTCCCCTGATGTTTTGAATGTTTAACAGTGAGGCAATTATATAATAAATATGCTGTACACTCTTTAAATTGATGCTCGCATGTACTAAGACAGTGGTACAAATAAAGATTTTAAAACCTCACTGCATGTTGTAACGAAGTCCATCATAAAAAGGGTTTAAGTGCACGACTATTCCCCAGCATGTGTGCCTTTGTCTGCTCTGATGCACACTTGCAGTTAGAGGATTTTATTTTCCACTTGCACTTCCCACCAACTGGTTTTGGACAGCCCTTAATATGACAAACCCTCTAAGGGTATGCATGAGGTAGAGGGGATAGGAAAGGTTATAGTATCCAGTTTCAGCACCACCCTACTGGACAGCTCCAAAGCTGAGCAGGAGTATGGCTGAGCATTACAACACCATTACATGAAGGCAGCTCCCTTTCTGGCTAAGCTGCAACAGTTGAAATGATTATTTTTCATCCAAAGACAGGGTAGTGAATGCTTAAGTTGACTGCTGAGTAAAAACACCCTTTTAGCTCAATAACAAGTAAAGGGAAAATCAACAATGGGATGATACGGGAAACAGTCTTGTACTGTAAATGTTACATGTCAGAATAAAATGTCCACTGTTACATTGTTCATTTTGTCATTTGTACCTGACAGTCCCGACTATTGTGTGTGTGTGTGTGTGTGTGTGTGTGTGTGTGTGTGTATATATATTCAAGAAAACCGAGAAAAAAGGGAGAAAGTGATAGAGAGAGAGTGGAATTGGGGGGAAAAAAGGTGTGTTCCTGTATAATTACCCCTGAGAACCTTCTCTCAGCACCCTGAGTTAGTTCAATACCTAGGCCCCAAGCTAGGATCTACCGCTTTCTCATGTTTTCTCAATCTTTCAGCCTCTGCCTGCCAGTACCCATCCCATCCCCCACCGTAACCCTCCCAGTTCTCCCCACCCTACCCTTTTTCTTTATCTTCTGGGTTAAGTGGAATAAAGGGTATAAAGGGATTTCATCTTATGGCTCACTTCAGAAGACTTCATTTAAGTCCACACATTTGATAGAGAGGTGAATATATTACTAATTAAAGCCGGGGAAAATGCTGGGGAATCAAGATTCTAGCCAGCCGTTCTAATATGCAAGTACTACAGACACAATACGCACGCATACACACAGAAAGCATGCAGGTCATTGCCTTGATCACGTTTCTTATCTTCACACAGCACACACCTTTTCTCGCCCCTTGAGAAATATCCCCAAACCCCACGTATTTAAAAAAGGATAAAGACCAAAAACTCTTTTCGCTCTTTTATCCTCTATTCACCTCACCCTTTCCTCGCCTGTCTCCACTTGTCTGCCCTCTCTTCTAGTCTCCCCGCTCTTAGATAAGGGAAACTCTTTGAGTGCATCAATTATTCACTTAAGATGAATTTAGATTTCGGTTGTGTTTGTGTGTGCGTGGGGGAGGGAGAATAATAGTGTGTTTGTGTGTACGTGTGATGCCACTGTTAGATTTACGGTGGCTAGGAATTAGACTCTCTCTCTGGGAGATAGTGCCATGTTGCTTGGGATTAGATTGGACCCTGTGATACCCCCAAACACATCCCTCTCTGCCACATTAGGCAGCTATTAGCAGGCAAAAGCTATGGGTACGTGGACAGGTGAAGCACCCCTAAAATATTGCCAGACACACACAAAATACAAATAAATAAAAAGGGGAATCCAATTATTTAGCAAAACGGTGGTAATTTATTGCATTCCTGGCAAGGGTGGTGATGGATATCCCAGCGGTGTTGGTGTTTGGTGATATTGTTCTTTCCAACTCTAAACTTTGCAGATTTTCCACCAAAATACACTTAAACCACTTTGTTGCAAAGAAGTACTCTGTTAGAATTATTAGCATTGCTACAGAAAAGTAAAAGGGAGAGTAACTACCAATTTGTTGACCAAAACAAACCAGTAGGTTGTGTTGTTTAAATCAGGGGGTTGATGCGTCAACCTTCACTGACTGCTGCTTTGGTTTTGTTTATGAATACACAAATATCAGCTTGTGTTTATCTTTGTTCTGTTTGTTTTCTGTGTGAAAATAAATCATCCCTGTGGGTTGTTAGTGGCCATTTGAAAGTGTCTGATGGTACTCGGGCTTAATAATTGCTGTCTGGTCTGTCGTTTAAAAGCACGTAAAAAGCTAACACACAGACATGTACACACACACACACACGCACGCATGCACGCACACACAGACAGACAAACAGACAGACAGACAGACAGACGCACACACTCATTTTAGCTGGTTTTGTTTCCGACACAGTAATGTTGGTGTTCACTGCCCAGTCACTTAATGGCTTCAGTAGCAACATGGAAAGAGAAGCATAGTTGCGTTATAAAATGTACAAAATACCTGACATAAACTCACACACACGCCCATGGTCACATGAATATACAGATGCAGACCTCCATCTACTTTTACCCCCCCACCACCACCAAGACAGCCAATGTCCTTGAGAGCTAGTGACAGCAGTAGGCATGCATACTAACAAGACACCCAGCTCACACCTGAATTAGTCTGTGTGTCTCTCTGAGGCGTACATGCATGTCTGTCTGCTTTTCATTATCAGTTTATATGTATACCTTTCTAGGTTTGTAAGCTCATCGAAAGGTTTTTACGTATGTACTCTGTAGCACTCCAGATAAAATCTCACTCACACTGACACAGCCCTGAAGGTGACTCTTTTAACAGCTTGCACAAATAAAGGGCAGCAGCCGTTTAAGAAGGAATGAGCTTATTTAAAATGCTTTTCATCTTACATTTAGATATGTTTTTGTGTCATTCATATATTCTTCAATAGACTATAAATCCATTGAATAATAGATTTATATGATAAATCCCATATGTGATGTGTTATTTCATAAATTACATTGCAGTCAGTGATACTCTTAATCAAGTGGTTATTGAAAGTTCTATTAGTGAAAACAAAAAGGCTTCCTAACTTAGTATAACATACCTCTCTGTTGACAGAGAGGGTCTCATTCAATATTTATGAACTGGTACAATATTTGTGTCTATAAATGTTTTTCTTAGAATGTAAAATAAAATCCAAGCTCCAGGCACTTTTCTGTCATTTTACTAAAAAGAAAATCCAATGCATAAATTGGCAAACTACTTCTTCCAGCTGCTGCAAACAAGAACATTTTGACTTGCCAAAAGTGAATTATGTTCAGTCCCTGTGTCCACAAACTGACACTGAACTAGCAGTAGTGAACCCTGTTTTACACTAAAATGTCACATCAGCAGTTTCCGACATGTCTATACCAGCCTAGTAGACCATTTAATGTACATGCTTGCCTCATCTAGAACTGTTTCTTTCCTTACAAAGTGGAGATGCATTTGACATGACAAACAGGAAGCTTTAAAATAATTAATTGGTAATAGAATTAATAGGCAATGTGCGTTTTTCTCTGTTCCATCTACTTGCGAAAATGTTTTCTAGTACACAACAAACACATCGCAGTTTAAATTTTTTTTGTTATGCAGTTAAGTGTATAATGATATTCAAACATAACACTTACATCTGGTTTGATCAGTTGTCAATACTACAATGCCCGGTATAGTAATTGTACTTACTGACTTTACTCAATTAAAGCTACAGTGAGCAGTTTTTTGACCACTAAGGGAACTGTTGAGCAAGATTTGATGAATGGTTTCACTGGCATTGTTTGAATAACACGTTCTACCACAATGTGACAAAGATGCTCATGCACACCACAATCATGGGAGTTATGTGACACACATTTCTGCCGACTACGCACGTCAGCCGTTTGTTGCAGTAATGCATCAATAAAAAGTTAGCAATGTGGTAACAGAAGAGGAGAGTAAGGAAGACTATAAGCAGATATAAACAGTAAATGTTTCAATATAAGGCTATACAAATGCTGTAACAAATGCATTAAACCTGTATAGGTCCACAAGGACACAGTATGTGACTGTTTGTCAGACAAACTGAGCACTTAAATGTCACTTTTAAACTCTACACTGGCATGTGAATTTGCCATTTTCTTTTTTACATTTTATACACTGTCTTCAGTATTTTTTCCCTTAATTATTTCTTATCACTCGTGGAATGAGAAAACATGTTTCTGAATTACAATGGTAGAAACTAACATTTTGGACAATAAAATTGTCTCTTTACTGTTCATTTCAGGTGACTTATGTGTCGTTATTGCACGTATACTCATCTTCACCTCTTTCATTCTCATCTTCCTTTTTCTTTCTCAAGTTGCAGGAGCTCATCTTTTACTTTATTACACATCTCTTCCAATTATCTGTTTTTAATGAACAAGTATGTCACATTAATGACACAAAGCCTAGGAGTTAATGTTGCATGACGGACACGACTCGACCTATGAGACACTTTATCCTTTGTGTATGTGCTGTATTCACATACTGTTTGTGTGACTGAGAGTTACCCTCATTTTGTGTCTATGGCCCTACTTTTTACAAATAAAATGTTGTCTTTTTAATTTGGTTTACAGTTATCAACAGTGAGAGCTGAGGAAAAAGTCTGAGTGCTGGTGGTGACAATGGGTCCCCAGGGAAGAAAGTATACTAGACAGTGAAAAAGCTCTGCAAAAGTAAAACATTGCTGTAAGGCATTAACAGAGTGTAAAACTCGTATTACCCAAGTGGTCTTGGGTACAAGACACTGAGTTTCTAAGGATTTAGGTGTTTTCATTGAAACAAGATCATATTCTCTAAAGATCCTTTTTGTGAAATTCCAAAAGGAGATAAACAGAAAGGTAGATAATCAAAGATATTGGCATAAACAATAGACAATACTGTTGCTATAATGTGGAAAAACACTAAATATTTTTCCCATTCTCAGTGGATTTAAGATTTATATGATCCACAAAAAGTAAATTGTCCTAAAATGACATTTTGGACATTAGATTTAGTTGTAAACTGACAACAATAACACCCACATATGTACAGTATAAGCCTATATACCACTGCCAGATACTGTATGTGCATTCATTGCAGGGTCACAGCATACACACATCAGTATCAACACCGTCCTCAGCTCCGAGTACACCACAGATAGAGGGATTACAGCGAATGATCAATCTTCAGCCAACACACAGGATATGGATATTGAGGTTCGAGTGTGTCCACTGCCCATCTGGTGCAAGATATATTTCTTTTGCAAATAGGTGATTTCCAAAAATACATGAACTGTGTTGTGCAGGGATGCAATCATCTGAGCGCTGCTCAAGGTTACACTTTTTCAGTCTCTTTGCTCAGCAGCAGTCCAAATAATTCCCAACATGTACACATTTAAATATAAGTCCAAGGTCTTGCTTTACTGGAGGCTTCACAAGAAACAGAAGAATCCACTTTTATACTGATTATTTCACTCAACTAAAATAAAGTTAAAAAGGAGGTCGAGCCCTATATTGTGTTTTTTATGAATAAGTCATATCATTTGATGCAAACCTCTAAATGTTTTTTTACCTAATTATTTTTCTGCCACAAGGTGATTTCAAGTTTGTGATTATGCAATTATTTATTTGCAAGCATTGGGGTATGAATGTCTCGGGAATGTGTGTGTTTGTGTGTGCATTTATGTGTTCATCGTGTGCACAAGGTGTAAAACTCCTCCATATTAATGAAAGGTCTAGAAAAGTCCTGCCCTGAATGGGTTATACTGTGTAATAAAATCAGTGCGACCACAGAGACACACACTTGTCACTTGATTACAGTCTTTCTTTTAAGTAGAACAAGAACCAAAAACCTCTTCAGTCTGAATGAAGTGAAAAATAAATAACATACTTTCAAAGAGTGTTCAGAAGGCAGTTTTTTCTTCAGTATCACTGATATCCAGACCACATTTTCTAAGTGTTTCATTTTGATCCAAGCACAAACATTGGACATTACAGCATTGAGGCATTTTATCTTGTTTTTTTCCCCAAAGAAACATTTATTACCTTTTTGCTTTTTCTTATCTCTGTATTTTCAGCAACAACTCACTTGCCAAACGAGATGTTCTCCTTCAATGTGAGTGGTTATATAAACATTTAATAGTCAATAGCGTCAGATAGGAGAAACTAGAGCAGCTTTCACAACATCAGTATCACTGTCAATTTAATCTCCCATTCCTTGAATGCATACAAAACAGTCAGTCCAATGGTAGCCTGAGGCTCCCAACACTCCTAATCCCTAATCCAAGGTCTGGGGCAGATTAAGAGGAACCATGGGGACTCCAGCCCTTCAGGGAGGCAGGGATGGATAAATGGATGATTTGGAGGGGGGGGGGACTAAAGGATGGAAGGGTAGTTGCAGCCAGGAAAAGAAAATAAGTTTTTACAGGATGGAGAGAGGGAAGTGTATGTGATGGATGGATACAGGAAACAATATGAAAGATGAAACCATGTTGTCCCGATGTTTCATGTGGAGCGAATTGAACAACGAAACTGACCAGAGGGATACTTAAACACGATTCTCTTCAACCGCAGGGTAAAGCCTCTGGACATAAATTGCAAATGATAAAAAAAAAATTAAAAAAAGATTAAATCAGTGCTCACTCGATGACCCAGATAACCTTTACATATCGTGAGTGATAACCAACTGGCACCCCCCGTCACCAGCTCTTCTTGAAGTGAGAGGTGGACAGCGGGTCGATGGCTGCCTGAAGTGCCCGTGACCCGGCTAAGGTTGGCAGATCACCCCTCTGTTCATCAGTCTGTCTCTCTGTTAGACCCCCCCCCCCACACATCTCGTCTCTTTTCGAGGTAATTCCAGACAGTAGATGCGCGCCCCGGCTGGCGACTGCTGCTGCTCGTAATTGCTGCCTCTTTCTCTCTCTCTCCTGGGTCTCCTCCTCCGCTCTCTCTCTCTCTTTCTCTCTCCCTCCCCCCTCGCGTCCTCTCTCTCTCTCTCTCTCTCCCTCTCCCACACGGACTCGGCATACCTCCTCTTCACCAGCCACCGTGCGTGCTGGGACCGACGCGAGTACCCGCCTGCATATACGGCGAGCAGACGCGCGGAGTGTCGTTGCGCGCATCCCCGGTCCTTTTCCCCCCTCCAGATAGCCTAGTCTACATTTTTTTCCCCCTCCCTGACGCAGAAAAAGAAGAGTGGCTTTTGGAGCTCTCTTTCATTATATGATAAGAGCCCTCTCCATCCCGGCCTCTCTCATCTCTACAGGAAACTAGAGACAATTTCGGAATACGGTACCTCTCCGTGGTAATGCCATGTGACGAGGCTTTTCGTCGTTTGGTATTTCGCTCCCCTCCAACAAAAAGAAAAGTCGCGGTGGTCTTCCGTGTTTTCTGGCGTTGATATTCAAATAGAGTCTAAGTGAAGGAAAGATAAAAAAAAAAAAAAAAGAAGCTCCTGGCGAAAATGGAAGTTTTGGCCGTTGGCTTGGTCCTCTGAGGCTGCTGCTGCTGCAGCTGCTGGTGGTTTGGTGATTGGTGCAGGGGGTGGGGGGGGGGGGAGAGAGAGAGAAACTGCGTCGCCAGGACTGGAAAGGCTGGGAATCACGGGTCATTATAACAGGACCTGCTTTTCAAGACACCGAGGTTCTCCCTCACGTCATCGAATGGTTAAAGATTGATTCCTTTAAACGAGCGGCCACGTCCTCCGGCCCCTCCGTTCGCCTCAACGCGGCGACGTTTTGGATGCGGTTTGTTTTCTCTGCGGCTCGGCATCACCCAGAACATGATTTAATGTTGGGAGGAATTTCAACAGGGCACCACTACTCCCGCTACTTATTTTTCCTCTCCAGACAAGCGTCGCGCTCTAACGTCAAGAGAAGAGCATCCCAAGGCAGAGATTACAGGGAATTTCCTTGACCGCCCTACAGATGGACTAAAAAAAAAAAAAAAGAAAGAAAGAAGAAGCGTCGGTTCTCGGGATTTTAACTCTGTTCGGTCTCTCACTCAGAGAGCTCTGGTTTTTTTTCTCTGGTTTTGGGGGAAATATCTCTGGACAACATGAAAGTTATCTCGGCTATGTTGCTCGTTGCCGTCTTTTGGAGCCAGGAGTGGAAGTCTGCGCTCTCGGATTCAATCATCCACATCGGTGAGTTGCTGCGCTTCCCCCCCCCCCCCCTTCTCCTATACAATAAGGCTCTCTGTGCGTCTCTCAGGAAACAGATTGGAGGTTTCAGCCTTGATATATTGTGCTGCGCTGCTTAAATCACAGCATTGCTGGCGATTTATTTGACACCCCGTGGAATTGAGTGGGATTTTCTATGAATGTAGACTCGTTGAAGATGCCATACTTGGAATAGGTTTCAAGCTGATTTTTGACACATCTACTTCTTAATACTGCTAAAATAACGAACCACTGTTCTGCGCCATTATGGACATCGTTTCAAATGAAGTTTGCATTTGAGTTGGGGGGACTACTGAGCCTCCGGTGCATATGTAAACTAATACCGCAAAGTTGCTATATTGTCGTCTATTCCAGGTGATGAATATCGCCAATAGCCATATTAGTTGATCAATAAAGGCGGACAAAGCCAAGGGAACTGCACTTATAGAGTGCAACGTTTCCCTGGAATATCATGTGTAATGGCTGTGTGCGCACAGGATGCGCGAAAAAACAGGTGGTTAAGGATGGCGTGACGCTGCCCTGCATGGCAGAGGGATTATCCTGTATGGCAGCACATTTTCTACTTATAGATCTTCTTGAAGCACAGTGGCATTACGACCTTCCTCGGTGAGCTACTGCAGTGCCAGGAGAGAGGGGAAGGAAAAAAAATGCGTTTTATGTCCTAACGTCTTTTCCGCCTTCCACCACCACCGGCAAAGTGTGGCACTGTTGTGTTGAGTGTGATTTCGACATCCGGGAGCGTATTCTTTCAGGCGTTGTAGCAGCGCCTCCGGCTCCGGCTGAGACAGAGGGAGAGTGAGATAGGTGGGGAGAGAGAGAGAGAGAGAGAGAGAGAGAGAGGGAGAGAGAGGGAGGAAGCTGGAGAGCCTGTCTTGCAGGATGAGATGAGGACGCGAGGTGGTGGTGGGCACACATAATCGTTGCACAACTCGGTGGCCTCGAATGGGCGATAGACCAGAGAGAGAGAGAGAGTGAGAGAGAGAGAGAGAGAGCGAGCAGTGTGTAGGTGCGTGAGTGAGTGTGAAGAGCAAACACACACACACACACACAAGCAGAAAGATAAGCACCTGTCCATGTTGAACTGTTTTTGACTGCATTATGCGCATAGCCAGGATTACATTCATATTTTAACACACACACACACACACACACACACACACACACACACACACACACACACACACACACCACATTATAAACCATCAATCTAACCCACTGCATTATGCTGCCAGGGAGGGAGGAATGGCCTGTGTGATCCATTTAGGCCCTGGCCAGCTGATTTACAGAGCAGACGCCAGGCCAATTTAGTGGCTACCTGGACGCAGCTTGCCATGAGCTGGATCAGTTCGAGGTCTTCTCCGGGCTCTAGCCCAAGCGGATGCTTCATATCAGACTTACAACAGCAGCATGGCCAAATGAATGAGATTTAGACAGGTCAAGTGGACGGTAAATCTGCAATATCTAATTTGCAGACGATGAAAAGTGCAGGTGGTATGCCAATCAAACCTAGCTGAAACCTCTTGTTGGGGAAACCAAACATTACAGATGATGCTAAAAATTAATAGTTTTACTGGCTTCCGAATTGTCAAGGATTTTTGTTGTAAGATTTTCAAATTAGGCTGTACAGAAATGTTTGCGTACTACAGTAGGAAGGTGGATGGATTATCAGTAAAGTCACACGTGCACGAAGGCCTCATCCGACAGACAGGGTTGTAAGCTGTGGTTTTGGCCCTACGGGGGTGGCAGTGTAATCCACTGGTTAGACAGATCACCCTGTGACTGGATGGTTTGATCCCAGCAGCAGCCACGTGTTCTGCAAGTGTCTCTCAGCAAGCACTGAAACTTTACCTGCTCACTGACTCCAAATTTCTCTAAATAACAGTGTCAGCAATGTGACTTAAACCTCTCGGTTATGAGACATTTTTAGTCTCACTAAGACCGGGATCTTCAGGTATGAAGGCTAACGGCACTGATGTTCTTGTCAGCTTCTGAAACTGGATCAAGGTTCTGTACGCGGACTGGTTTAACCACCTGTTTATGTACAAAGAGAATGCTAACCGTAAAGATGGATAGATATATTGTAGTGGCTGTATTAGACCAATCAGTAGGTTTACAACATAATCCATTCAAAACTCAGATAAGTATTTTAGGAGCAAATTTAGTGAGATGGATAATGAGAGAACCCAGCTACTCTTCCTTGACCCTGCAGTGGAAACCTGGCCAGCGAGTGGTTTCCAATTAGTACAATAGACGGTGAATAGAGTGTGTAGTTTAGTAGTTGGCTGAATTTATTTCTGTTTAGTTACAACTCAATTTAAGCAGCGTGTTAGTGGTTAATGTTTCACGCTTAAACATGCGCGTGTGCATGTACATGTCTGTTTTTGTCTGGGTCATGTGTCTGACTGTTTGAGGACAAAGGATCCGTGTAAGTTGGTTGGTAAGATCCTAGCAAGTGTCTCTTTCTCCCCTCTCTCTCCCCTCCGCCTTATTTCAAATCAATAGTTCATTTCCCTGCTAGCCACAAGTCCTTTGAATCACAACAAAAGGTTATCACCCCAAAAACAATACTCTTTTTCTCATTCTGTCTCGCTCTCACTCTGCGCCCCTGGCTCATCCCCCCCCTTATCCTGGCTTCTTCAGCAGACACACCGGGGTGTGGAAACAGTGGAAACGAGTAGAGGAAAGAGTGTTGTAATTTGCTATCGTTAATTTCTCGCAAAAGGTGACATTGTTTCAAGGAAGTAGAAACCCCACTAACAATTCAGTGGTTTCTGCATGTCAGAATATAACATTTTGCAAGTGGAGATCATTTATGTCCCTGAAGTCTTTCATTTGTTTTCACTCCATCTTCTCTCCAACTCCTACAATGCTGACACGTGTGTGTGTGTGTGTGCGCGCGCCATATTGACTCAGGACTGCATGAGAATGGGGGGAGAAAAAGTACTATACCCAGCAGGCGCATCACATTGACATGTCAGAAGTAATCCCTCTTTAATCTCTTTGTTGCTGCTAAAGATGGAATGAGGGAAAGTGAGAGAGAGACAGGCAGAGAGATGTATATCAAAGGGAGAAAAAATGGAGAGACAAGAAGTAAAAGACAGAGCAAAACCAGGTGGAACAAAGGCAGAAAAGGTAGACTGTGTCATCTACCGTTTTTAGCCGTCTATACTGCAAGCCTGTGTCATCCTGTCGTGGGTGTTAGCTTTATTTCTGTGATATTAAGAGCAGTGAACGGCAGACGTTTTCATCTTGCACTGTCCAGGCATTAAATGTGATTGAACTGCAGGGGAGCTGGCACCACTGCCTCGTCCGTCTCCGTCTCTCTCCCTCCCTCGCTCTCTTTCTAATGATCAGCATGCACAAGGAAGGGGGGAGTCCGCTTGCCTCTTGGCCCTCACTGCATCGTGTGCTGCATGGCAATGGTCTTCTGCTTTTATGAGGGCGGTTCTTATGGATTCTGCATGTGTGTGCTACAGAGAGAGAGAGAGAGAGAGAGAGAGAGAGAGAGAGAGATACATCCAGACAGTCTGTATGTGTTCTTGATTAGTCACGCTCAGAAAGTCACTGTGATTTATGCAGCCAGATTAAGTCTTCACTTCGGAGTCACACTGGTTTTTAGCCATGCTGTGTGTCAGTGCGCATCCATTGGCTCACCATGCAGCACAGATGAGGGTAAGAAGCCAGCAAGTGAGCCTGGTTCAAAGTCATGTATCGTACATTAGCACCCCTTTCTCTGTCATGCACACACGAACCCCTGAAAATACAGTATGTTAGGTTTGTTCTGGATCTTTGTCTCTTCTGATTGCTTCTGGCTTGATCACAGCAAAGTAGAAACTGAATGAATGAACAATTTAATGAAGAGAAATGATTCATCTGATGTATCATCTTGCAAGCTATCACCCATAACTGCTTTTAAGGTGATGGAATTGTGCAATTACTAGTAGAAGAGACTGAAACAATATTCACTTATCACTTTTTGCATGATCTATGTCATGCCTTGCTCTGTCATTCCCTTGCAATGTGTCCCGCAATAATGTGATGTGCTAATAGGCTCCACCTACAGTATTATACCTGAAGTCAGGGAAGAAGAAACAGTGGGCTTCTTTTATCTTTCAGAACACATTTGTACAGTACACAGTGTGAATAGATGCTTTAGAGAACACTTTATATGTAAATCAGTCATTGCAGAGTTTTTTTTATTGAAAATCTTCTAACCATTTTGCAAGTGTTTTTCATAAATAAGGTCAATAATTTAGTTGAAGCATTTATAAATTAGATCCATTCAACTCATTTTAAAAAGCACGTGTGCAACACATCTCGAGTGCAGAACTTCCTTCATGTGACAATATAAGAATACAGAGAGTGATACTGAGAAGGGCAGAACTCTGGAGTTTTGGAGGGATTTGGTCCGACAGTGTTACCTCAGCAGTCGATATACGCATTAGACACAAAACATGTAATGCTTGATGTGTAAGAAAACTCAGTTCATGTTATTACTTGTTGTTTTGTATGTTGTATAACTCATTATACATTCATTATATTCTTTAAGATTTGACTACCAAATACAAGCATGTGTGGTCACAAAATTGGGCCATTGAGTGTGACTTCAGGCTAATTACTGAGGTCCACTAAGATCTGTTTATAACATCTCTAGCTGTCTAGTGCAGCTGTTTAGCACGTGTTGACTCACAACCTCTATGGAAACACACGTGGCAGCTGATTTTAGATTACACAGATTGTAGGAATTTCATTGTCAGATTCCAAACTGTGGACATTTTAAGGTTTCCAAAAAGGATTCACTCTGGGGATGCACATTAAACAAGATAATGCAAAATTTGAACAGTAATTTGTTTTTATGAACCTTTTAGTAAAGATTTCACTCAAATGTATGTACAGTTTGTGTACAAACTGCAAATATATACATATGTTTTGCCATATTTCCTTTCATCTCTTTTTGATATATTTTTAGTTTCACTTGTTTAATTCTCAGTGCCCTGTTGTGGACAAAGTAAGCTATGGGAGACCCGAGTCATTCAGAAGAAAGAGACAGAGAGAAAAAAAGTTCTCATCCTTTGGATGCACAGTTCAGTTAAGGTGGTGAGGAAGGGAGTGAGGTATGGCCAGAAAGATTATTGGATATGTGCAGGGTGTGCAGACGTGTGTGCATGGGGGGTCTCTGTCCCTCAACAGTGGTGCGAGAAAGAGAGGGATTTCCGTCATTTGGCTGGAAAGATTTGAAAAACCAAATAAGAGGTTTCCATTATTTGTGGGGTGAACAAAAAAGGGGGAGAAAGACAGAGAGGGAGATTTGTCCTTGCATGGCCTGGTTTTTCTTTCACTTTGGTGCTTTTCTGGTCTTTTCCATGGAGAAAGAGAATTTCTAAACATCTCAGTGTGTGTGAATGGCTGTTCCTGCCTGGTTTTGTTTACTAGTTTCACAGCTGTCAACACCGCTTCCTCTTTTGAACTATCGAACTACTCTGCATGTGTGTGTGTGTGTGTGTGTTTCTGTGTGTGTGTGTGTGTGTGTGTACACATGTATTTTAATCTGCACTTATGCACCAATTTAGAAGAGTGGGGGCCAGGCAGTGTGTATTAAATGCTTCACATCTTTTGAGTTATGTATCTGAGTGTTGACAGATGTGCTGATCCATGCTATCTTTGGCTGGGAAGACTTAACACCTCATGTTTCTGTGTGCATGAATATTGGAATTTTTGTGTGTGTGTGTGTGTGTGTGGATATGATTTGCAGAGGTGCAGACTGTGTTTGGTTTGTTTGTGTGATATTTGAGACTGTTGTGCATTCTCTTGTGAAGGCAGGAGACTGTCTGTACCTGGTCACTGAGCCAGAACTCTTAACCACGCTACAGAGACAGATGGAAACAGAATGTGTGTGTGTGTGTGTGTTTTTCTGAAGCTGAGATGGACTGACAGGTAGCTGCGAGAAGAAGTATGATTGCTTGTCTGAGGTTGACTGCAGATGTAGGCGAGGAGAGACAGCCCAGCTCTGCCGAAGATGCTTCATCTCACTGCAGCAGTCAGTGATGCAGGTAGAACAGACCAGATGGCCTGGGAAGGACTTGTACAACACAGGCCCTTGTTCCCAGATGACTGTATTGTGTGTTTGTGTTTATCCAGTCCACACACGCAGAGTCACACACGCTTAATGTCATCTGAGGACAAGAACCTTTGTTGTTCACCAGAGCAAGTGTCAGCTTTGTTTTTGTGGAGATTGACTTTGTGAGCACAGAAGCATGCGTATAGATTGCACACACACACACACACACACACACACACACACACACACACACACACACACAAAGAGACTCAAACAATTATCTGAAACATTAAAAATACAAGGGTAATTGAAAAGCTAGCTTGTTATAGAGACTGTGCATTGCTCTTCATACAACATGCAACAGTAGCCACTACAGAGGCCTGTTTCAGGGTGCATTTTTACTGAGAGTTTTGGATAATGTAAAACCTGGAAAATATCTAGAAATGCCTTCCATCTTGCAGAATTGGTGAGATGTTGCTATGGTTGAATACTGTGTCAGACATGTGCATGGTGATCTGTATTTAAAACGATTTCAAAATAAGAGTGGCGACATTTCACAATACACACAGTTCTCTAACCAATCATACTGCCTCACACTGAGCAATTAATCACACTATTGGGTAATTATTATTCAGAGATGAGAAAAATACAAATGTCGAACAAACAGTGAAACTCAGTCAAGCACTGCCATTTGTATGCAGTGAGACTTTTTCAGTAAGAATTTCTGGTGTGCATTAGGTCTATGTGATGCTAATGATTAACAGAAAGAATGGAAAGAATCATTTTTCTCAAGGACTAGCATGACTGTCTTTATGTGTTTTATGTGTGTGTACATTTCTATGACATGTGCTGTATGTGGGTGTGTCTTTGTATGGTGTTCATCCATTCTGTACTTCCTACTTTCTTACAGTAGAGTGAATATTTACAGCTGCCCCCTCCTCCCTCTCTTTTCTTCTTTCTTCTCTTTTTTTCATTCTTGTTCAGTGTCTCTCTGCCGACACAAATGCTGTTTTAGTCCTCCAGCCATCTGCACTTTGTCTCACTGGGGCAGAAGGTGCCCTGAATGTGCATAAAATGTGTTTTTGCATACTGCGTGCACTTGTATGCATCTCAAAGTGCTCATTTGTGAGCACATCTCCGGACCGCATTCTGTGTGTATGGGCTCATGCCAAAGTGTGTGGGTGTGTGTATATTTATGTGTCTTCATGCATGTTTGTATATGTGAGAGCCTGCTTAATTAGCTGGCAGTGCTTCTCTTTCTCTTCTGAATTATTTCCTCCACAACCAATCATGGGCATGCTGCTTTTCATAGCACTGTACTGTAAAACACAACGCGTGGCACTGGCACATGCATAAGAATATAATAATTTAAAAAAATTGAAACAAGTACTTGAAGAAGTACTTTCACAAGAAGAATTAAGTTTGCTCAACGTTGCAATTATTGGAGATTCAACATGTCAGTGATTATTGCTGAGACAGCAGTACCCAGACTATGCTTTTTTTTATGATAGACATGTACTAATGATTATGCTATTTCAAACATGGCCATACAGTAAGGAACAGAAACAAAACCCTGAGCTACAACTTAGATGCAATCCAATCAGGAATTTCTTTTTTCTTGTATTGTTAGAATGTTTCTGTTTCTTCATTCTCTTGACAAAGGCAGAACCTGTGGTCACCTTACTTGAGTTATTTTTGGTTGCAACCTTCTAGCAATAATTTGTACTGCAGACATAATGTGGAGAATCCAAAATATCAATGTTATGAATAAATAGCAAATGCCAAATGTTATGCCTGCGGCTTCCCCCGAGTAAACACTGCAACACTTGCGTGGGAAACGCAGCTGATGCAAACCACCTGCTATATGGAGGACTACAAACACGCACGACCAGAGCAAAACGGTAACATTAATCGTTTAAATGACTGTTATATTGAAATTCAAATAGGACATAGCTGCAGATGTATTGCACTGCTGTGGCTAATCTGTACTTGCCTTGGTTGGGCTTTACTTCTTCTGTGGTCACTTGGTGTAAATCCACGGTGTGTGTAGGTGTGCTCATGTGCACCTGTTGAATATTGGTTATGTCATTCCTTCCCATCACATTACCAAGTGAATTTCCAGTTTCCACAAACACTTTGTTAATCACCGCCTTGGAATCGTAATGTGCTGTTTGTTTGTTTGTCTGACACACTTGGCAACACGTCACAAAGCTGTCTGCATGTGCCCATCTGGAATTGTAGCTTTCAGTCTAGGGTTCCTTTAAGAGTCTGAAAAAGACAATCAGCAAGCGGAGTGAGAGAGATCAGTAACAGCAGACATTTGCATGTGGTTTGCATTTTAGGATTCTTTAAATGTTATCCTTGATACAGAGGAACTGACCACTTTTGTTCTTGGCCATATTAATAATACAAGCTACCCCTGCTATTCATGCTATTCATATTAGATTACTGTGGTTAGTCACTTATGTTAGTTAACCTGAATAAATTGCGAATCTTAAATCAGAAATAAAAGAAAAGGTGAGAGTTAAATAAATGGTGTATAAGAACAGCCTCTTTCTGTTCTGTTAATGTAATGTTTTGTACCACACATCAGATTCAACTAAACCAATTGTGCGTTAGTCATGGCTGCAGTGACTCACAGCCTCCCTCTAAAGCTGCAGCCCTCATTAAATGACCTACTGCAGCCAAAGTGTAACTGAATATCTGAAACACATTCACACTTGTTTCTGTTGCTTTTAACCCCTCTGCTTAATTTGACGATTTCAGAGCAAGAAAGTGTATGGCTGTGTGCCTGTGCGCTGACAGGCGTTGCTCTCATAGGAAGGATGTTAATTGTCGAGCACCGTCAAATTACATGGGAGTTTGTCTTCTCTCACATAGAGACATACTAGTAAAGGTACACTGTGGATTCTTTACAACAAAACACTATTTAGCTTACAATTAAGTTAAGTACTAGCAAACACATGGTATGGGCACAGAAAACAAATCACTCCACCTGTGTATCCTTGTGCACATGCAGGTAGAACAGGTTATAAAAACACTACCTGCTTTTCTATTCACTGCTCTAGAGGCACTGCTAGAATACATTCCAAATACATTCTAAATTAATACAGTTTGTTCTTATTTCACTTTTGCCCCCCACTTTCAGGTTAAAAGTTCAGCGTGATGTGTACACTCCTGGTGAGTGGACTGCATATTGCTCCACATGTGTACTACAGTCAAACTACCTCTGTGTGCATCCATGCAGATCGGCATGCAATAGTTTGCAGCAACACTGATCCTGAGGCTAAAAAGCAGTACTGTGAAATGATTTATGCAGACACTGCATGCAGTGCAAACAGCATTAGATAATAATAAATATGTTAGACAGACAGTAAGAGTAGAGGGTTAGAGTTGGCTGTGTTGGCCATTCAAACAGCACTACGTGATAAGAATGTGATCACCATTGGTAGGTATATGCTTCTTTTGTGCTGTCCCATGTGGCAAAATTGTAACTTACAGCTATTCCTCTTTAAAAGACATATGAGCAATTCAAACATTAGCATACAACAGTATTTTCCAACAAGTATTTTCCCAAGCACTTGTCTCTCAGCTGACCCCAATGTGACACAGTTCGCAGCTTTATAAAAGTTTACAAATTTGTATCCTGAAGCAGGTCGAATAAAAACTTCATTGTTATTTACAGCAATGCATGCCTTTGGGACTGGTAGCTAGGAGGCCAGCATATTGATCATGGCTGCATTTTTTTGTGCTGATTATGCAGTCACTGTAACAGTCACAGCATTCAGATTAAAAGGGGTTAAATAAATGTTAAGTACTGTAGGTATGGAGTGAGAAATGTTTTGCTGTTTCATGTGTGGTGGGCCTTGACCCTTATCAAACAGCCTGTGTTGTAGATATATTTATAAAGCACTGTTGGGAGTCGACATTAATGTGGTTTCCCCCCTCAGACTGTGTCTTGTTCTTACATTTCTATTTTGAGGAATATCCATACTCATTTAAATCGACATTAAAACCTAGTACTGAGCTTGATGTTAAACCAAGACGACATGGCAGCATGCATGAATAAGAAAATATATATTTTAGGCACTTTATGTGGTATATGCTGCCATGACATTGTTCTGTTCTGCATCCAAAAAATGTTTCACAAAGAAATGTTTACCGGTTCCAAACCTGTAGCCGCTACAGAAATGTCTTACTTCAGAATACACTCGAGCACAGCCAGAACTTCTTTTACAATGGGATCTGTTATTGAGACAGCCTCATTAGAACCTCTCTGGCTGCGGACAGCCCTCTGGGCTCTCTTTCTCTCACTGAACGCCCCTTGCTTTTCACTTGTTTTTCCTTTAGTCCGCATTCTCAGCCTCTCTCCTCTGCACAACCCTCCTGCCCACACATGCACTTTCTTCACTCCAGGCTCTTTAACCGTCTGCTGACCTACAATCAAAGGAAAATTCACAACTGGTTTTTCCCTTCATCAAGCGTATAGTCTCTTTTTGGATGATTTTCGTCTCTACTTACAACAATTGACCACAGCTTGAAAGAAATCTATACAGTGCAAGTGGCTTGGATTATCCTCTCTCCTTCAATCTGCCAATTAAAGGGATTTTTCTTGCTGTCTCTCAGTCCACTTTTCCCCTGTCTGTCTTCATTTGGCATAGCTGTCTTTGAATTAGACTGTTGAATTGTTTTTTTATTGGCATTTATTTTTTTCAGTACTGACACACTACCCTTTATATTTTCCTTACACCTTTCTTCACTCTTCATATTTGCCTGCTGTTCCTAGCAGATGTTTGTGGGGAAGCACCTTTTCACAGTTGTGCAGGGTTCATTATATACAATGTAAAAGGTTCACATCAGAAAGAAAGCTTTATAGTTTGTTTGGCTGTCTGATCGATTGATTGATTGATTATTGAACAAAATGATCCCCCAATGATAACCTTAGTGGAAGTACAGTGAATATAGTGAAATTTCTATAATAGCACTATGTTTTCAAAACAATGTTTTGTATAATTATGTTTCACAGTTTTAAGGTAAAACAGAATGTATCTAAGCCAAATGTTCAACATCTTAATGACTTTGCTTTCTCAGTAAATGCAAAAGTAAAAGGTAAAAACAAGAAAGATGCACGTACAGTAAATTTTTTCTATTCTAGAAAAATAGTATTCATATTATGAACATTGAAATATTTGCTGCTCCTTGCATGTTGTCCTTTTGATCT
The DNA here is from genome assembly GCA_036023655.1 of Nannoperca australis. Lineage (NCBI taxonomy): Eukaryota > Metazoa > Chordata > Actinopteri > Centrarchiformes > Percichthyidae > Nannoperca > Nannoperca australis. Next base: position 16,691 of record JAVQJD010082246.1, on the reverse strand, counting down.
AATTTTGCTATCTGATTTGTATCTGTAAGATGTTTGAGTGCTGTAAATCCATTGCTACATTACACAAGATAACTCTTTATTGTAACTGATTTAACTGGCACTAGGTCAGCTGTTTTTTCCCCTTATGTTTTGTGCAAATCTGTATTTAACTAATGCAGATGCATTTCATTTTTTGTACCACCCTTGTCTTCGCCCTCCTCCAGCTCATCTTTAATCATGAAGATATTCTCAATAAAATTAGTTATAGGACACTGCTGTGTGAAGTGTAGCATTGCCTTTGTTTTATAGCTTCAAGGCAATGTGTTGTCGTGGTTTATGAAGTGATGGGCCTCTTAAAATGTTTACACTACATACACCAGTAAAGTCACCACAGATAATATCAGGTCATCAAAGTCATAAAGCAATATTTGAATGAGTGTAATCAGAATATTTTGCTTACTCTCTTCACCCTTCAAAGCACATCACAGTGAGAGGGAGAGTGTGTGCTTACTTTACCTTCTGTTATTTAGAATCATTATTCACTTGAATGAAAATATCTCTTTGCGGTATTAAATAAAAAGAATTAGAACTGGGTACTGGTAATCCTTATGCAAATGTCTTATTCAATTACACTGTGGACCTGAGCATAAGTCTGGTAGCTAAATCTTAAAAAGTTAAGCTGCAAATCCGCTTTAGTCTGAAGGTCCCAGCTCTAATCGTCAGGATATTGTTGTTTTTGGTCCTATTAATTCCACTGATTTCCGGTGACCTGTGTATGTGTGTGTGTGTGTATGTGTGTGCACAGGAGAGAGTATGAGTGGGCGTTTTCTGTGTATGCATATAAATGCTTGTAAGGAAAGGTCACTCTGATTTGTGTTCCATTCCCAAATCGTCTCTCATTATCAAAAAACTATAGTGCATGCTCTCTCTGTCTCTCTGTCTCTCTCTCTCTGTCTCTCTCTCTCTCACAAACACACACACACACACACACACACACACACACACACACACACATGCACACACACAAACAATTTAAGGGAGTTAGCAGAGCTTAGAACAGGACAGGCACAATGGACAATGCTGTAATTCAGGAAAGGTTTAGTGGTGAGAGGGAGAGCAAGAGTGGATTAGTATGTATTGTGGCTACAAAGCAGCAAGAGTCCAAAGTCAACATACAGCACTAAAGTGGACTTTAGACAACAAAATAGAGCTCTGTAATTAATTCATGTTCACATACTAACTCCCTTTTATCGATGCTCCTACTGTAGTGATGGTATGAACATTTTTGTGTACCATGTAATGGATTTGTGATGCGTTCATTTGCATTCACGTGCATGTGAAAGGACTTCAGGCGGATTACTACATTATGTCAGGTAGTATTTTGTGGTTTAGTCTAACATCTAACATCAAGGTAATACAATATAGATTGGATCCATACATGAAGGCTTACTACAGCATCATGGAAGCATTTAATCTTGCAGTTTAAATTTGATGTGCAACTCATAGGTATCTGAATTCCTTTATTTAAAACAAATGTGCTAATTCAATCAGGAGCGACATCAGTATGAGTGAACAAATATTTACTGACACATGCATAATAAAGATCTGAAATTTTTCGAGTCTTTGGTGATTAGACCCCATCGTGACATCATCATATTTCAAGGAGGCCGTGAGTAGTATATGATTATGCCCGGTGGAGTCTAGACACTGGTGGTGGTGGAAAGATGGCTGAAGATCTGGATGTGATGACGAGTGGGCATTTGATGAGCTAGACCCGGACAATGAATGTGGCGAACTGGAGGTGAATTGGGTGGAGGAGGGTCGCAACAATTGCACACTTAAATGACAGCTGGCAGCAAGCAAGAGGAGAACAGATTTAAAGTTTGACAGCAGCAGTATGATTGGCTGATGAAGATTGTGGAAACTGGATTTGTTATGTGGGAGGGTTGTGGCAGTACTTCACCTGTTCTGTATTTTTGTCTGTCTGCAATGGTAAATAAATCAGCTGTACAGTACAGACTACAAGAGGTAGTCAGCTGTTTTGCAAACACACACACACACACACACACTCACACACACACACACACACACACAAGCGCACACAGACATAGAGGGCCGTCCTGTCTGGCTGTGCAGCTCAGCAGAGGAGCAGAATATGAGAACAGACAGCCTTATTTTTCCATCTCCGTGTAGTTGCCGAGGGTTATGCACACTGAACAGCCATCTAACCCCAGCACATTACTGCACAGTCAAACCAAATCAGGCGTGTGTGCCTGCTCTCATACTGTATGTGTGAGTACTATAAGGGTCACTTCGGTGCACAGAGCTCCGTACAGTATGTCTGAATGTGTGTGTGCTTGCGTGTGTTAACATACCGTGAATGTATTATGAAAGTGTGCCTGGGTATGTGTGTGCATGTGTACAATACATTTCAGTGTGTGTGAGTGCACATGGCGCTAATGTCTATGAATGCAGTATACAGGGGAAAGACTCTGTAATGTGTAATGGGGCTTAGATTCCTAAAGGGACATATTACAGCACTGCTGAAATGTAGCCTTACTAGAGAGAAACCGTAGAAGCAAGAGGTTACACGAAATGTGAAAAGGGAGCCAACATTATGCATTCCAGTGGGAAGTGGCTAAACAGTGGCTAATTATGTAGTCTGCTCCTTTGAAATAATGTTTAAAAGCTCTGCTAATCCCATCAGGTTTGTTTGATTTGACCTCATTCACATTTCATCCAGGTTGTCACAGAGAGGTTGATGCAGGGGGTTTGAAGTTGACACATTGTCATTTTGACAAGAATTAACAGTCAAAAGTGGTAATGCCCTTTCCCATCCGAGGTTATGCTATAAACAGAGATTAACTCCACTTTGCCAATGATTTGAGGGGTTTGGCGCAACTTCTATTTCGATATTACTCTTATCTACATATTTCTGTGTGCACATTAGAGCGTATTCTTTTTGGTCAGTTTTGTCAATTCACCTGGAAACGTTCTCTGGTTCAGTTCAAGTGTCTTATAATGGCTAATAACTATCCCTTTGGCATATAATACAGTTTTATGACACATTAACAAGAACCCATGATTTGCACAGATCCTGCTCCTCTTATAAATCAGACAGGCCAGGTAGTTACAACCAATACTGGCCTTATGTTGTTGAATGAATCACACAAATAAATAGTGTGGTGGGCTTTGTCGTTGATAGTGTTTATTGGCATTGACTGTTGTGTCCGTTCAAGCTGGTCATTGAATCCGGTGCAACGGCCTACAAAAATGCTTGATTGATGAAACATCTGTACGTTTTTTCGGAATACAAAACCACGGGCCAAGTGGTATGGTGATACTGCCATCACAGTACTGCTTCTCTGTGTTTTAGGCATTGCTGCATGTGGCAGCAAGTATGTTTACAAAAAAAAAAGGAAAGACCAATACTACCACACCTTGTATAGTTGAGACACAATGTATAAACTGAGAAAAAAATTATGAAAAAGAGTCTGCGTCATCTTACAAGAACAGCTGTTGGGAGGATTTTGTTGATTTTGTGGTTAGTACACAGTGGGAGAAAGATCAGAAAGATGTCCTTGACAACCACAAATGTGTACATGTAATGCACTTTATTCCAGGGAGAATAGGCATGTTTGTGCTGTGGCCTTAAGACATAGGGTGGATGTCTCTGGTTTACGTGCATGATTTTTTAGGTTGTTATGCAATGGATAGTGACTGTAGTCTGAGGGGAATGCCTTTGGCAGAGTGAGACAGGAATGATAGAGTGCATACTCTTTCAGCACCACTATCTCTTATCGGTTGAGCCGGGCTCTTGCCTTTGCCAGCTGCCTTGGGTGGAAATCCTCAGCATGGCAATGATGAGCGGTCCTTTCACATGATGCCAACTTTTGTGAGGTCCTGCTTTACACACTGCTATGTTGAAAACAGTTGCAGAGGACCCTCATACGACGGTTCATGGTTCAACTATGATTTCGTATCAATGCAGGAGTTAGTAGTTTCATTCCAGAGTTGTAATTTCTAGAGGATCCAGAGGGTGTCATGACCTTTTTGAAGAAAAATAAAGGAAAAATTAAAACTCATTCTCAATGTAAAAAAAAATATCTCGCTCTCTGTCTCCTCAGATAACTCTCCCATTGATTCTCCAAGAACTAATAATGTATCTTATATTACTGACTATTAATATATCATCTGAATTATTGTCAGTTACCAAGAGGGCAACGGGTAAATCTGACCACTTCTAGGCCTCGAAACATGATATTAAATACTTTTTTTTTGTTGACTGTAAAATATTTCTTTCTTTCTAACTAGCCTAATAGCATCATCTGTAAGCTGTGACAATTTTAGTGAGTATGTTGCACAAAATGTACAAGCAGACCACTAAAAAAAGGAAATGGGAAACAACAGAAGAAACATTCAAAGTGGGGGAGAGAAGGCTCAATACCTTTATTGCAAGTTTATTAACAGGTGTCAGCCTAGTAGAACAGCTTTTCTTCCTCCAGGACAAGCAGGAAGGAGCAAAACAAGTTGTGAAATTGTGTTGTGTTGAATGTGAATGTTATTTACATGTTTCCCCTTTTTTGTTTTACATTTTATTGATAAAATGTTTAGCAAATACAGCATTTAAGTGTAAATTCTTTAGTGTAAGGCAGTAATGTCCAACAGGGACGGGTGCCAAGATTCCAACCAAAGCATCTTTTTAGTGTATATCATTACATTTTCATTTTTAACAATGTATTTATCTAAAATAATAGGTTTATATGAGCGCTGATTACAGTTAATATTTCAATGGAATAATTGTTCTGACTGACTTCAGAAGCTGTTCAGTAAATGCAACCAGCAGCACTATCACCAGTGCCAGTAACTGGGTTTCCATCAGGCTGGTAAGTCTCTCCCTTCATTTGTCTTGGCAGTACATTAATGGGACCTGATGAGGTATTGTCAGCTACCTACTTTGCCAACATACAGGCTAGGTGCTGCTGGCGCTTGTCATTGGCATCAGGCTTTGTAGCCATGAAAAGAGCCAGCTTGATCTGTCTTACTTGACAAATGGTACAAGCAGCACAGGACCGATTCATCATTTTAAGTCTAAGGTAGATGCTGCCTGCATGGCCCTTTTCATCCACTTCTAAATATGAATGTCTGCCTGTTCAGAAGCCAGACACTATTGGTGGCTCACACAGATCACAGTAATCTATCAGTTATTTAGATTGTATTATTTAGCAATTCAGCTAATTGTTTCCCATAAAGGAATTCATAAAAATTCAGTACATTAGATTGTGCTCTGTATTGAAAGTTTATTTTGTGAAAGGTTAATAGATTTTTTTAATAGCGTCATTACTACTGTATGCCCTGTTTAGGGCCCCCCAAAACAAGCTACTGCACACTACACTACATTCACTTACCAGTGATCATTTTCTTAATTTCTTAGTGATGGAAAGAATTCCGGCACAATAAAAGCAGTCTTAATGCCTTAATCCTTGTACACAATCAGACACTCATTTTCCTTTTCAAGGGTAATACTGCAATAGTGGTTGACTCTTTATTAACTGAAGTAAGACTGCATCTTTAATACATTTATACTGCCAAAGTGATGTTTTAAATATGCAAATGTCTGTGTTTCTTTGAATATATTGTCATCAGCCTAGTGGGTGAACTTTAAAATAAATTAAAAAAAAACATAACAATCAACGCGTTAAGGGGGTTTATTCAAATGGCACAGGGAACTTGGGCAGGCAGCATGAAACGTGGGCTGACGCTTGAGGAGTTGAGGCTGAGCCTGGAGGCTGGGTAACACAGGAGTCCAGGGCAGGGAAGAAGAACAGGCGAGACGAGGGCCAGGGGACAGCAGGCTGGAGATGGAGCTGGCGGAACTGCTAAGCAGAGGAAAAAAGTGTTGGGCAGAGCCAAAAAGCATCTCAGGACACACAGGAAAAAAAGGCTGGAAACATAAACTGGTAGTGACTACGATCTGGCAGCGTGGAAGTGACTGAGCAGAGTATAAGTAGAGGTCTTGATTATGGAACTGGTTGCAGCTGGTGGAACACACACACACACACACACACACACAGAGAGAGAGAGAGAGAGAGAGAGAGAGAGAGGGAGGGAGAAAGTGGCAGCCAGTGAGGAGGGCCCAGAATCAGAGGTAGAGGGTGTGGCTGGCAACACCACAGCAGCAGATTTTTTTAGCCATCATCTTTTGTAGATCTCAGGTTACCCTCACATTAAATGTACCTCCACTTTTTCTCCTTGTCTTGAATCTGCACTCAGTACCCCTTGCTGACATAAAATACAAACTAAATGAAAAATATAGGACCTTCCTTTATTTCAGTAAAGTAAAAGCAGCCTTTTCCATTACTGAAACTACAATAAATATATACAACATATTTTTCCTCTTTCTCAATCATGAAAGAGAGGGAAAAAGAAAATGACAGAAGTGACGTGGAAAGCAAACAGAGGTTAAAAGAGAAGAGAAAGATAAAAGAACTGTTTTTCAGGTACGGTCTCTCCTTCTGTCTTCTTCAGTATGTCTGATAGCATCTTTGATAGGGTCAATCTGAGGTCACCTAAGAACATGACTGGGGATGTAATCACCTGTCTGCCAGTTTCTTCTTCCTATCTCTTTCTAACAACTCTCTTGTTCTCTGTCTGTTTCCTCTCCTTTCTTTTCCCACTAGACTTAGTGATGAAACACGTCTTTGTTGTAAGTTCTCGCACAGGCAGACAAAAATGAATGGCACTGTGATGCACAGTGCATTGTGTCACAGTGTAGACAGAATAAAATGAGAACTTCAGGTTTTTGAATTAGTTTCATCAAAGGAACTGTATACTGATGTGTTTGGCAGAAGGATAGCATACTGAGATTGTCCTTCATCTTGTACTGGCAAGCATCACAAGCTCCATTTTGTGATAAGAACACTTAGAGGTCTATAAACCAGCGGCGCATAGTGCATATAACTGTGAGAGTGCATAGGCTGTGTGTTAATTTTACCTCCTACTTAACAGAACGATTGGGGATCTGGGGAAACGGTTGGGTTTAGAATGAATATATTGTGTATAGCTAATAAATTTCCCCTTATCATGTGAAAAAACATTAGTTTTTTGCATCACAGCTCTAAAAATGACAGAGCAAATACACCACCGAATGTCTTCCCCTTGGAAAATACATCTAACCGTTGGTTGGTTTTTGAGTGGGATGTCTGCATGCATTTACCGGGTGATACATCTATGGAAATAGTTGCATAGGGAATGCACATTGCACTATTTGCTTTTGACTTGCTTTGAACAGGAAAAGCAAGTACAAAGCCAGGTAATCCTATACACCAGAACAGTACACCGCACTGCATGAATGTTACTGGCACATGCGCTACTGCTATGCTTTAGTTTTTTACTGTAAACACAGCCATACTTAATGTGACTCACCAACGTAGAAAGTGGACACAAATTAGCAATTTTTTTTACATAAATCTACAACTAGCTCCCAAATGCTGTTCCAATGTGGACTTTGTATTGTGATCACTGACCAGAACACAGATATGTGAATTTTTTGCATTTAATTTACCCAATAAAAAGTGATTACTAAATCACAATACATTGATCTCAGTTTCTACTTGATCAAAACTAATTGCATTAGTTTGTGTCAATTTAAAGCAAATTATACTTACCCTTAGAGCAGTACCAAAACGAATGTTCTTATAATGTTACCTGCACTACAGAAGTGGAACAGTATTATGACACTGGTGACAATACACAGCCCTAATTTGCTTCACACAGCTACATGGACTTTCCTTTCCTTATAAAGACATCAGAAATTATTTACCAGCTCCTTAAGTTCTTATTCAGGCATCGCTGAGATAAAGCAGATGCTCATAAGACATTTATGAGCTTTGTTCTTTAAATAAAGAGAAACAATGACAGTCTTAGTTTTCATGATCTTTGAAAACATCTCTGATTTAATTTGTGAACTGAAAACTTTTCTTGTGTTCTGTGTATTACTCACAATACTGCTTGCACAGAAGAATTTCATTGAAACCTAGCCAGGAGTTGAAGCGAAGAAATTAAACCACAGCTAGAAAAAGGAGATGGAATGAGAAAGGCATAGAGGGAAAGAGAGATTGAGACATAGCTGGTGTCAGGCATATGAGTTCATCGTGATGCCTAATTTCTCTAAAAGCAGCTTTACAGACTGAAAACATGCTCCGCTAGCGTAGCTCATGGAGTGAAAACAGCTACAGGGAAGAAAGAAAAAGACAGGGTTTGATCTCTAATACTTTCAAGTGATTTTTACAGATGAGAAATGTTTAATGTCAACTGAAAGACCTTTATTTTTAACCAAAGGCACATACAGCTACTTCCCAGAGGTTTCATGCTAAACTCCAGGTATGTGAAAGCATCCATTTTGTGGAAATGAACAAGGGAACACGGAGGGGTTATCGGAAATATTCACTGATATTTATTCTTATGTCTATAATATGTTATGTTGCATGTATTTCCACTGCTTCTCTTATCCATCCAAAAAGTGTAATTGTTTCCCAGTTGTTCTATGCAGACGCTATGGATGATTTCTCATTCTGGTTTTCTCACAAGTAACCAAGCAACAGGAGTGGTGCTTAAAATGCTTGATGAGAGGGGAAGTAGAGATTGAAAAGATGAAGTAAAACGAATGAGGATAAGAGTTATTTTTGGAAAAGGCTAAAGCGATGATTAAATTGATGAAGATAGGAAGATCTGTAAATATGAATGTAAAGAGTTGTGATGTAGAGACATGCAGGAAGATGTATACTGTCGTTATGATGTCCTGTTTTCATATTCAGTATGCTATTTCTTTAACAAATAGATGTTTCCACGTCACGGCAATATAAAAAGTTGAGATTGACAATTGAGAAGGATAGGAGATAGGGTAGGATCATGCTTGGGGCAAACAGGCATTAGAGTCAACATTAGAGAGGAAAGGAGTAAATGGCCTCGGTGGCCTCTCAGATTTACACAGTCTGACAGCATAATTGGCTTTCAAATTGCACCAATATAGGCATTGTCGCATGTGCTTGAAGATTGCTGATTGAAACTTAATCTCTATGTCAACCAAGCGTCACACTCATTTTCCCATATAGTTATAGTAAAAAATGAATAAATTAAGCTTGATAAATTCACAGATTTTATAATAAAAAAGAAAGATATGTTCTTAATTCAGTAATGCCATTAAATAAGGATGAATAATGTGTTTCATTTAGTTTCAGTTTGTTTATTATTCCTGGCTTTGCTGACTACCCAGTGATAGCCCCTGGACTAGCTTTGTCCTTTCTTTCTCCTCACTTTGTTTACTAACCAATGGGTTTAAACAGGTTGTGGCCTCAGAGGGCGCTAAATGGGGAAATCATCCCAAACTCAGTATTCTGGTGTAAATACCATAATTTATTTTGTCACTTTTATTTAGTTTTTAACTTTTCAGAACTCTTTTTTATCATCAGTAGTTTTTGCTCTTTAAATCTACCCAATGTTGCTATAGAGTAACAGTTTAAATCTATATGATTGCAGTGGGAGGAGAGATGCAGATAAGAAGAGGGGCAAAAGAAGATGCAAAAACAAAAGTAAAATGGAGTAGTGGATGTGGGTGGTTTGAAAGACGAGGTAAGACATGGGGAGAAATTTCAAGTGAGGAATGAGAAAAAGAAAAAGGAAAGTTAAAAAGATCTGGGGATAACTGAGGGCAATTAGGATGAATAAGTCATTAACAGATTAATATTAAAATGGACGAATTAATATTAAGATATATGAATGTATTGTGTCAGTCTGCTCTATCATTTCACAAAACAAAAAAAAGAAAACCAGCTGGAGGGTTTATGCAGATCATGCAAGCGCACGAGTAGGAAATCTTTTAAAAAACCTTGCAAGATGTAAAGCAGCAGAAACTCCTGGTGCCTGTTATATAATGTCCATGCCAACTGAGCATAATGTGCATTTCTATTGCTTAAATTTAATAAATTGAACAATATAATCATACTATTTCATTTTTTGAAGTACTGTACGGGAACCGTGGAAGTCATGCACTTGGGAGATGTTTGCCTTGAAGCCTTCAATGATCTCCTTTGATGATACGGTTGAACTAAATATGTAGTTAACTGGTCTGAAGTCTGAGGGTGACCTGGTTATTGTTGGCTTCCTGCGAAAAATAAAGGGTATGGGATTAAGAAAAACCCATTAGTTGTGAAATGGTTTCACCAAAAAGGAAAAAAAAAAAGCTCTTCATGCTGCAGCGTATATATGGTGATATAGTATATCACTAGGTTAAATAATATTAGTGGGTATTTATATAACAGTAGTAGTGGTATAATTGTAATTACTGACCTGTTGCATGTAAACACAAGTTTTATAGTTATCACATTACATTACATATCATGTAAACGCAATCTTCCTGCCTTAACTTGCAGTTTTCCTGCCTTAACTTGATTTCTCCCAAAAACCTGATTTTGCTTACATGCATGTAAATGTAGGGCTTATTTCCATCGATTTCTTTATCAGAATTTCTCCCTTGTCTAGCTACTGTAATTATCTACTCAGTCCTTGTACAGGATCTCATTCCTTCTTAAGATTCAGTTCTACCTGCTCTGTTTATGCGTGCGTGTGAGGAAACGCGTGTTGTGGTTTAGAATAGAGTGATTTAATATTGATAGCAGAGATATTTTTGAATTTAAGGGGCTTTTCTACATCTAGTTGGTGTCTGGACTTGTTTTGGTGGGTTTAAGCAAATATCTGTGTGTGTACGTGTGTGTATATACATATATGTATGTATGGACTCTCTCTTTCTCTCTCTCTCTCTCTCTCTCTATACATATATATATATATGTATGTGTGTGTGTGTGTGTGAATCCATGTAGAACAGTCTTTCCCAGTTATACAACATCAACCCTGTGCTTACTGCATATTCAACATGTCAATGGTTTTTGTTTCCTGAAGCCAAATCCAGCACCTCTGTCATGTCCCGGCATCTGTTTTCTATTCCCTGCTTCTGTTAATCTCCCTTGTTTACTTTCCAAAGATTTCCAACTGCGTAATTTTCAAAGCCAAGGTCTCCAGCTTGGGGCAAACAACTATGGAAAGCAACATCAAAATCACCTTGTTTTCTTGCCCTAAATGTGAAAAAATAAAGGGTTTGACAGGAAGAACTACAAAGCATTAGAGAACAAAGTTAATCACTGTGGGAGAATGCCAGCGGTTGATAAATGGAGAGACGGAAATGTAAGCACAACATCAGCTATTTGTTTTCTTTGTTGTGAGTTTTTCATCCTTCGTCCTCATTGTTCCCTTTCTCTGCGCTTTATTTCCCTGCTTCATATCTGCTCGCTCTGTTCTTCAGTTTCCACTGCATTTCCCCCTGTATACTGTCTCGTTTTCTTTCTTTCTATCTGTGTTTCTTCCTCCCTCTCTCATCCGCTCAGCTCTCTCAGTAAAATTTCTATTTCTGTGGTGTCAGAGGTCCAGGCAAACTGGGTGTGAGCTCAGAGAAACTGTCATAGCAAACAAAACAGAAGAGATTGATTTAAAGTTTATCGTAACAGTGCAGTGGCGGTTGAGAAAATTGGTGTAGGACTGCCGAGCTTTATATGCTGCACAATAAGAGAGGCATGTCAATAGTTTATATCATTGTGAGCATATATTGCTAACCCAATACATTCTTACAAGTTGTTTCCATAAACAATTTCCATCTCCTGAACAGCTACTAAGAGTTTCAAGTGGTTGTTTATTTTCCATTACGATGATGATATATATGTAAGAAAAGTTGAAGTTAGTGTGCGTGCAAATACAGTGGTGTGTATGTGTGTGAACATCTCGCTTGTGTGTGCGCGTGTGTGAGTGCATGCCTGTATGGGGGATGAAGTGTTTTTTATATGGTCTTCAGTGTCCATAGAGAATTGTAGTGACAGCAGATAATTCTTTTAGAAGAGTCCATTTCAAACGAAGCACAGAGGAATCTAACCTCGTCACAGCTTGTGGAGGCGGCTAAATATAGTCATCCAATAGACACCCTATCATTCTTGAACACACACAAAACACAAGCTGGTCCGCTTGAACCTACATCATTTCCCATCAATATTCACACTCTGTCACTTCTCCATATGTTTCAATTTATCAGTCTTGAAATTGGACTTTGGGTGGACTTTGTTGGCTCTAATGCTTTCAGAAATACCCAAGAGATGATTACCCTTATTTCTAACTTATACGTTTTTGTATACTAATATTAGCACTTAAATATACACTAGGCAACCATTTTATTAAATCGCTTTTCCTATTCAGTGTGACAGGGATCTGGAGCCTTCTAGTATGGATTTAGTGAAATGACAGGTCAATAGTCATATCTAGGTAAACTTCAGGTCAATTGTACTGTAGCAGGAAACGTGTGTGAATAACAATGTGAACTCCGTAAAACAATAAATGAGCCAGAAACTAGATTTAAACCAAGGAAATATCTGCAGTGAGGCATCTGACCTATCTACTGACTCTCTTGGGATCTCTTCTAACCCCAATTTCAAATGTACAAACACCTTTAACAGGCAAATCTAAAATATTTTCCTTGTTGCACAATGTCATATTTTATTTAGGTGTTAAAGGCCCAACAATCTAACTTTGAAACTAAATGAGAAAAGTTAGATGAGTGTGTTATGGCAGCTTATGGTTCCCCAGAATGTTGGCTGACTCGTCCAACTCTATATAAAATTCATAAGGGTACCGGTATGCACACTAATGAAAAGAAACCTGTTCTCCTACAGTGCGGAATTGCTTAGAGCAGCAGTTGTGGCAGCATCCATAGTATGATTTGAGCTTGTGCCTCAGAATGCAGCTCATCATTCAGTGGCCAGTATTGTAGCAATCTGCAAATAGGTAGCGACATATTCAGGTCACAGTTGTTAGCAGCGAATAAGGTATTGAGTCCTGTTACTCGTCAGTGGGAATGGGGTGTTTGTCTAAAGGGAAATGTGAGTATGCACATATTTAAGTGTATGGAAAAAATGGAGTGTCTTCACCCATCAGGGAAGATTCTATCAATCAGTCACAGTGCTGTTATTATGAAGTTTGGTCTCTAGATAGCTATTATGAAGTTTTTGTCTCTAGCCATCCATCCAAGATCTGTCCTTGAACAGCACATTGTCTGACAAGTTCAGGTCTATCAAACAGTTCCATTCATTTTTGCTCACCAGGGAAATTGGGAGTTTCAGAGGAGACGGTGGACACTGTTGTAGATGTGTTCTCCTCCTTTAATCCAGCTCCTATATAAGCCTTTATGTAGCTCCATTTTATTTTTAAAGATTTAGTTTTGCTTTGTTTTTTTATCCACCATTTTCATTGCTGTCTTCCAATGACAGCTTGTCCATCAATTGTGACAGCTGTAGTATGCTGCTTTGATTTTCAAGTTGGCAATCTGTCACTGCATCTGTCTTTATAGTCCCATTAGAGTTCATTTTCCACAAGTTTCGATCCCAACTTTGATGACTTTTGACAGTAATACGCACACTCAAAGTTTAGGTATCATGCCCATGTACATGCAATCACTAGATAAGAACTACATAATCTACAGATACACACACACACACACACACACACATTGCAATGCACATCTACATCCTAACTTGTGCACACAGACAAAGACAAGAATTCATTACAATTGTTCACATAGGAGGCTGACGCGCCGCGAATTGCTGCACGCTTCCATTTGGCGCCTGTGTTAATTAATTGGGCTGCTAACACTGGCTCGCACTCTGCAGCATCTGTTCTGTTTTCTCCGCCCACTACGAGCAAATTTGCCACGAAATCACATTATGAAATATATATATCTATAAATGATGTGTTAAATATGATATAAACAATCATTCTGATAAATGATAGACTATTTACCTAGCTCGCCAACCCTCATGCTTCCCCCGCCCATTTGTTTTTTAAATTTAGTACTTATTCCAGATCTTGGTCAGTTGTGTCTAAACAGACAGCAGACACAGAGACTAGCAGACACACACGAGCGAGATAGCAAGAGGCCGAGAGAGAGAGCAAGAGGGCGAACAAGAGAGAAAAAAATAGTTGATCCTGGAAGTGGAGAAGCACCGGGAGTTGTATGATCCACAGCACACAACAACAGCAAAAAGGGCAGAGGAGCAGGAGCGCTTGTTGACCAGTGCAGAGAAATGCGCCTCCGGTGTGAACTGCCAGGCTACTGCTTGCGCTAGACTTGGCATATCATGGCATATCATAGCATATCATGGCGTTTCGCGGCGCGTCCACCTCCTATGCGAACCCAGCGTTAGTTTACAGTGCGATTTTTGACTTGTTTTGATATAAGTTGTCAGCTCAGAGTGAGCTGTTGTCACAACATTGAAATGATTTATGGAGGGACTAAATCTCCTGTATATGTGTGTGTGTATATGTGTTTGTGTGTTTACACTGCATGTAATGTTACCCTGCTGATAAAGCAAACCTCTCTGAGACTGTGCTGTGTGCAGCCCCAGACTTCCCTGCAGGATCAAGTGTTTACTCAAACTGTCATTTTAAGACTGTTTCAATTTGAGATTAGAAGAACGCTGTTGCTCAGCTGAGCTATTGAATGTCACAATTACACATAAACAAAGATATATTTGTAAAAGTTAAAAGAATGTTGTGCTTTATTGCACTGCAGAATCATGTCTGAATTGCATTTTAATGTATTGACATTTTTTTTAAATCCAACTCAAACTCTCTATCTACACTAGGTGTTTTTGTGTACGCATTCATTTGTGCACGTAATTTCCTGGGTGCATGCCTGCCTGTCTCTCTGCTTGTCAGAGCCAGAGGGATGACTAGAGTTGGCAGCATCTCCGTCTTATTACAGGGCTTTTGATTTCACTACAGAAGCCAAATGGGACAGGAGATGCAAGAAACGTGCAAGGCAGTGAAAGAGAGTGCGTGTAATGTGGCTGTCGGCAAAATGACAAAACAGTTTGACTAACCACTTCAGTCTGTTTCTGTCTCTTTGCTTAAATCTGGCTGTTTCGTTTGTGTGTGTTTTTGTGACTTGAGAGGTTGAGGGAAGGAAGGCCCTCCTGTTCAGATCACATCTAGAACACAGACACAGATAACCCCATCCTCATACACTTCAGACGCCCACTCTGAGAAGATATTTATTCATGGTAGGTGGCAATTTGAACTTTACAGAAACAAAGACAGGCCTTTTCCTATTGAAATTGGTTTGCCTATCAGTCGTTGGTGAATAAGAAGTGATTCTCATTTTCTGTGCTAAGAAACACAGATGAAGCCTTGAATTCATGACTTGCACAGTCTGGCCTTACCAGAACGATACTTTAGAGCTGTTGAATAGAAGTCAACCTTTTATTACAACCAATTATTTTAAGTGTTTTAAAGTAACTTGAAAGTGTGTCTGAATTTCAGTTTGAACATACTGACATGTCATATGTACTGTACTGTACTGATGTACTTACATGCACAGACTTGGAGGTGTTCTTTATCTAAACAATAATTCCAGTTTATTACTACTTGGGTCTTATTGTCAGTGTTTTGGCCGTCATTTCTACTCATTTTGGTAACATTTTACTCACTAAAGCAATTATTTAGATGTGTGAACATGGCAACATCGCTACAACAGAGTCTGATAGGACAAGACGATTAGCGTTAGGTAGTAAACGCAATGTTACACAGTCAGTACAGTGTTCTTATTACCGATATTACAGAAAATAATGGCTAAAACTAGGGAACTAAGACCCAAGTTGCATATCCTTCAACTAAAATAATACAACCCAGTGTTTGCTGACAAGTGATACATAACTTGATGATGAGCACACTTAGAGAAAGATGGTTAGTAGGCAAGATGTGAAGATGGGAAATTACTGCAGAAAGGGACAGAACTTGAACACTTAACACAGCACCATAATGTTTAAACGAAACAAACCACCATTAAGAGAACAGAGAGAATCTGAGCAGGCAGAATTTAATGTGGCCAATCACAGTAGGACAAAGCAGAGATATAAAGTGGAGAAGATGAAAAGCTAGACTAAAACGGAGCACCCCAAAAAAAGCAAGATCAGAACAAAAGAGAAATCCTAAAAAAACTGGAGATAAGAAGGCGAGTGACATCTGTGTGAAGATGGATGTTAAGAGAGCCATACTTGCCAGTGCGGTTCTTTGCATTCTGATGCAGATAAAACCAGGCAGGATAGACAGAGCGTAGATGAGCTAAAGATAGGCAGATAAAACCAAGGATCAGAGAATGAGGGGTGGATGATGGACACGATAGAAAGAAACAGATGGATTCGCATAATAAAGGATGGATGGAGGAAATTTTGTTGAAAATAGAAAAGGATGGACTGGTGGAAGCAGGGATGGAGATAAAGACATCAGTAAACAAAAGAAGATGAATACAATATAACAAGGAAGCTGTACAGAAAATAGACAGAATGTAATGAGATAGAGAGCTTAGAGAAAAAAATGCTTGAGGATAGGGTAGAGTAGGAGAAAGACAGGCATAGTTTAAATAAAATGAGGCAGCATAGCCATAGTAAACTTGAGGCATAACAATAAGTGAGGAAAAGCTATCGTATCAGTAGATATTGGCTATATACAGACAGACAGACAGACAGACAGACAGACAGACAGACAGACAGACAGACAGACAGACAGACAGACAGACAGACAGACAGACAGACAGACAGACAGACAGACAGACAGACAGACAG
>JAVQJD010082233.1:0-26306 GCA_036023655.1 Nannoperca australis | reverse complement strand
TTTGAGTGTCACCCGGGGAGTTGGGGGTGTATTGTCTTGGTTACCCCCCCCCCCCCCCATAACCCACAGTGTGTTGTCACACCAGTGTACAGCTCAGGGTCGGATGAGAGCCTGAAGGTTTCTGCTGCAGAACCTGTGGTAGTTTCTGGGGTCATAGCTATGTTTTATGGTTTAAATCTGATAGCACTACAATTTTAGAAAGCTGACTGGGATGAAAAAGTTTGGAAAAGACCTTGTAGGAGTTTACAATCACGCTCCTCTTCTTGTATAATGGAGCTGCCGAGGTCGAACATACCAATGACACCACAGATTAAATTTCAAAATGAAATGTTTTTATCTTATGTATGTTTGTATGAAAGTATCGTAATTATATGTTCATGTTCTATTATTGTTTTCCAAACTTCTGTTGTCCAATCAAAGGATTCCAAGCAAATTGTCATTCAAAACTCAGATTACGCCAAATTATTTTTCTGTTAAACACATTTAAAGAGTCAGTAGTTTATTACAATGAACATTATTCCTATTATGTGTTTATTTTGTGATATTTATAGAAATCATAATTAATATTGTCATTAATATTGTGACAATTATTTCGCCCATGTCCTATCGAGATGCCATCTTTATGGCTTTAATGCACTTGTTTGTGCTGATTACTACTGATTGTAACATTATATGCCATAACAACAACATACTGTATGAGGATTCCTAAATTGCACAGTGCTGGAGACTGGTTTGTTCCCGTTAATACCTTGGAGTGATTATAGTCCTCTTGTCTTTTGCTGGGGTGCAAACTAATGTGCAACCATGTGAGTTTATATGCTGTCCGGGACAAACTATAAAGGGGAGAGGGTTTTCTTTTAAAATAAAAAATTGCTTTTTAAGTTCGATTATCACAGCAAAAATGTATTATACTGTAAATCAGTATGCATGTTGTTGTTTAGATTTTCATGTCTTTGAAAGGCAGGAAATCTTTCTTTGTGGTGGCACAGCCTTGGTTTAACTGTAGGTATGTATGTACTACTGTCACATATTTGACTATCCAGTTTATACTGTAATAGCCATTTTTTCTAGTTTCTACCAGCTATTAATCAAATCAGAGAGCAGGAGAGGGCATTTTCATAAATATGCAAATACAAGGTCACAACATCATCATCATCATCATCATCAATCATCATCATCATCATCTGTTTCACGTCATCAAGGTTAGAGTCTGTAGGCCTCGCTGTGGATGGTTAAAATGAACACTGAATAGAGTACAGTGTGTGTTTTAGTCACATTAGGTTTTTCTCAGTGTTTTCACTGCCTCATAGTCCCGTATAAATTGCTGTATAATGTATGCTACACTTATCCTTGTAAGTCCGTTTATGTCTTCGATATTCTCAGCACATTGACATTTGACCAATGGACCATGTTTTCACCTTTCTCTATTAGCGTCATGGTCCTTTTGAAACCAGCATAGACCACTTTATCTTAACAATTCTCTAATAATTGTGCCATTCAGACATCCTTGCATGGCTCTGTAAGGAAAACTCGTTTGAAAGACCTTTTATCAACACTTTTGAAGTTTACATTATTATACTGTACATCTGTAACAGGAGTCTGTTCACGATTTTCATGTTTCTGAAAGTTGCTTTTGAGATTTGTTTTTACCAAAACATGTTTTTACCTTGTAGATTGTATAGAGATAAAACTCAACACAGATATGTAATACAATCTTGGCATGCTTCTTAGAAAAGGAGAAAGAAAACAGCAATAGTCACTAACTGAATGGATATTTAAAAATGCAAATAACAAGTTTAATCTGTTTAATCTAAAAATTAAAAAAAATTATATCCATATATGTTTATGCAATAAAACCTTCTTTTGATAGAAATATAAGGCATCTGTGTTTACTTGTGAAAGATGTTATGTAAGAATATTTTGGCTCATGGCCTACACATGTACAATAAAAAAATGACCAAACAATGTTAGCCAGCAACAAAAAACATGCTAAAACAAGGCACCTAAATTACATATAACATCTAAATGGCTAAACCCAGAACAGAGTAGGCTTGTTACTTTACTTGTCACTTGTTATAATTGCTGAAGCGTCATTTTTAATACCAACCCTAAATATAGTACAACGCAATATAGTGCAATACACTGAACGCTCGTCACTGATGTTTCCCCATGCAGGGACCAGAGCGTCCACAAAGGCACGGCGAGTCAGGAGAGCAGCCTTTTCAAGTGCAGAAAGTTCACTGCACTGACATCACCTTCACACAATACTGCAAGTCACCACAAGCACAACTGCTCCCTATTAACTTTCACTATTGAGACTATCTGCAAAACTCAAAACATTTATCTTGATGCATTACATGATGCCGGGAGTTTCCTGTGGAGCAGTGTTGGCATCAGCCCTCACTCTAAATCATAATAATTAAGGACCATAGGTCAAATGCATGTTAGACCAGCCTCATAGCAGATGCACCTGAAGCCCATTAACTGCCAGATAATGAACCAAAACATGCCATTAAGTGGACAAACAAGACGTTATGCTAAGTGTAATGGTCCAGGCAGACATTAACAGCTTGCATTACTTGCAAATCCTTTAGTCTGTTTTCCTCTTTGTGAGTGAAATTAAGGGGTTGGCCTTTATAGGGTGACTTCAACTTGCTCAGCTACTGTATGAATGATGAAGTAATGGGACACACAAAAAGAAAACATGCATTGTCTGTCTACACCGTGATGCGCCGTTGTTTTGCTTTTATCTCATAATTCATGTTGGTAGATTGCGTATGTATTTGCATCAAACAGTGTTGGCTTTGTAACTTCAGCTGTTCCACATAAAATGTATTTAAAACCAAATGTAGTTTTGCCATGCATAAAGCAGTATCATCTACCTCAAGAAGCAATTAAAGGCATTAATTCTCTTCACCCGCTTATAGCCAGTAATATATGCTGTGAGCTGTGAATGCAATTGCTTTAGCTGCTACTCTAATTTTGACTGATGTTAATTTTAATTTGGCCTCTTTACCCCATGATTCCACATTTTACACAGTAGTGGGTTGATGTTCATGGTTATTTTTGTGTAGTCAGTACTATTTCTGACTCACCTACAATATAGACTGCACAGGTGAAGAGAGACCCTGATTGGAACGTGTTGCTTCTGGAAAGCACGTAAACGGACCTCACCTCCACCTCTCGCCAGACAGAGTCCTGCTGCTGTCTGCAGTGCCTCCTCCTCCACACTAAAGCAGAGGTGCACTGCTCAGCATGGATACACTGCAGTGGACTTTGTCACTGCCACTCTGGACTATTTAACTTTACGTGCAGGAGACAAATGGCTACGTCTTGGTTCAGAAACACGGCGCTCATTACCACCTGATGGCTTTCTATTCTTCTAAGCTACTTCCTGCAATACAGGGGGTGCCAATCTGTTTTTGAGCTGTTCCAGATGTAGCTTTCCTTTTTGAGAAATCAGTGCACATTCAGGTGATACTGAATCTGTTAAGTAATAAATATTATGTTTCTTTAAGACAACTCAGAGTCTTAGTTTCTAGTTTTAGGGATAGATTGGAAGCTGGGCGTTACCATCCACAGACCTCAGGACTCCACTGTAAAAGAGAAATGAACCAAAACTAAGATGACAACCGTCCTGGAATAGCCTGATGTATTGCCTATTATACTGTATTTTATTAGAAGTGCAACTAATGCAGCAACAGGACTAAGTCCTCATGAAGTATTCATGGGGAGACCAACGTCCACAGGGGCAAGTCCGGTTTTGACACCGCACAGGACTACTGTTATGCTTCCTGATTTCCATCACAGTAACCCAATCAAAAATAACATCCAATAAAGAAGGCACACTCGTATTGCTATGCATACAAAAAACCCATTTAATATGAGGTATTCATTGCATGTCCGTTGCTCATATGAAACTCTGGTCTGGAACCAAGAGTTGATCAAACACATATGAATGCACAGACAGCATGAATGCAAAACACTGTACTTTCTTCCAGCACTTGAAAACTGATGAAATGATGACAATAAACAGAATTCAGTCCAATGATGTGCATAAAAATAAAAAATAAAACATCTCCACGGACAAAACAAATCATCAATTATATGCAATACTGAATCTGACGAAAAAGGGGTGGGGGTGGGGGATGATTTATCATAGGAGCACCACTTATCCAATGTTTGAGTAGAATATGGCTTACAAATACCAAGAAAACAGTCAAAATATTATCTTTCCAAAAGTTTAAAAGGCTCCACAATATTAACGCCTACTACTTCTTAAAAAAGAATAAAGGCACATGTTTAACAATGTATTTTGTCAAACAAAATACAAGACTCACTTGACGAATTAAATGTACTAATCTGCAAAACCTCTGTGTTGTTCCTGAACAATAAATAACAGCTGAGGGGAACACCTCTTCTTGGTTGTAAAGTGTCACAAACAGCATTTTATAAACCTTCATTTACCTGTTAAGGCAAACTACAAAATTATTCAAATAGTTTTAGCTGTCTGAGTTTAGCTGCTGGATCTTTCAGGGTTCAAGTAGTGTTTCCTAAAACACATTCAATGTGAGAGAGGTCGGTACGGGTTGGTAAGATTAAGTCCTTGCACCCTGATTCGTGACAGAGTTTGGCAGAGTCTCCTCAAAAGATGACAGTCAAAGGTTAATGAGGGAGGAAAATTAGAGAAGAGAAGGAAGAGGCTGCTGGTACAGATATGATTAGGTACAGGGGTAAGAATATGGTGGTAGACAGAGAGGGGAAAGTTCAGAACTCTGTGTGTGGGTGACTGTAGTCTTGGCTGCCTGCCGGGCTCTCGCTGGGCTTCATGAAGACGCCCTCCATGGCCTTCCACAGGCTGTGCTGGCTGGGGCTCGACATGGCGTGAACTTCCCTCTGACCGTGGATCGGCCGTCCGTACTGCTCCCCTGTCACCGACAGGAGTGCGTCAGTGGACTTGTGACGGAAGCGGACGGCCTCCTCGCGCCTCCACACCGAGCCGCCACACTGAACGGACCACTCGTCCAGGTGGTCGCCTTCCCCTTCGTCGCCAAACGCACTCACCTCCTGTGGACAAGTGATAAAGAGATTAGAAGAAAACGAAAAGAGGAAAGGGTGACGTAACTTGCTTTTATGAAAGCTTTTGTTCCATCTTTATAATCCCTTAACTTTGTTTCCCTAAAACCTTTGTTTTTTAATCTTTTAACATTCCTGTGTCCTTTACATTTGCTTAGAATAAGCGGTATACCAAATGTGTCTGACAGTTCCTGTCATCTCACAGTACACATCTTACAACCCTTTTACACTTTGGGTAGACAGTGTTTTCACATCTTCTCAACACTGGAGAGGTTTGTGCTGACCTGAGGCTGTTTTCCCACAGAGTTTTGTAAGTTTCATAATGTGTAAAAGCTGCTGTCAACTCAGGTCTACCTCAAAATGTTGGTCTAGGCTTCTCCAAATGTGAAAGGCATTTTACATCTGACTACGTGTTAGTGATGTTACTTGCAATTCATTTCTCAGTGGCTTTAACTTGGCAGGGCAGTAGATTTCTGCAGGTATTTCTGCCTCCGGCGCTGTAGCGTCTGGATCTGTGGGTGCAGCTGCTGCCCCCGAGTTCCTGCTCAACCGCCGTTGCTGCCATTATTGTTACTACAGTACTACTGTTTGTTCTCCTTCCTCCTGCTCTCTCTCCTGCCCTATATAGATGTGCTATATAAATAAAATTGAATTGAATAGTGAATTATCAGACATTTCACAAACATTCTCATAATCATCTTTTTTGAATTAGGCCGGAAATGTCAAAACCATCTTTTAGACAATCACACCCTTTCCCAATCTCTCTGCAGGGATAATCCTTCACATAACACCAGGCCTCTCCTCTTTCCCCACATACTTCTCACGCCACCCACCTGGTTAGAGGACAGTGGGGAGGTGAAGTAGTGGCTGTGCAGGTTACGGCCTGTGTTGACGTGGGTGAGGCGGATCGTCTGCCCGCAATTGACCGGGTTACCCCGATGGCAAAAGGCGTCCCTCGTCCCTCGGACACTCCAGTAGCTGTTACTGTCTTCCACTGCAGTCACCCCTGTTACAGACTGCTGCCCGCTACCTGTCTCACACACACACACACACACACACACACACACACACACACACACAGTAAACAGCAGACCTTTGCAGAGATACTCAAGTAATAGACAAGTAAACAGACCTAGTGAGAGTGAACAACCAAACTAGGATTTTTGGCTAAAAAGCTAAGCTAATTTCATTGATTAAGGAAGTTTATGTCAATTATCTTGTTTTGATCACTCACTTTGTTAACGGTATAAACGTCTGTTAAACTCTTACGCAGTTACATTTGTGAGTGTTGTGTTGATTTTCACTTTGAACCCAAGTGCTTTAAAGGATAGATCCATACAACTACAACTCAGTGTAGTACAACCTTTGTAGAACTGGTCGGACTCGTGTCTACCACTGCAGAGCTCGTGTTGCAGACGTGTGCTTGCCAAGGTTCAAAACCAGCACCCTCTTATAATATCAACTAAACTAAACAAGAAATCTTTATTGAAAGCTGGAGTTTCATCACTTGAGTACATATTTGCTTTGTTAATATCTCCTAAAAGAGATGACGGCACCAATCTTTCATGCGTGCTATTGTTTGATTGCCCACATAATGGAGTCAACATAAATGAAGCTGCATGTCAAATTGATACCGTTACATAGAAATCAGTAACTTCTGATTCCCATCCAACAATACAGTTTGAATTACAGAAATGGGTAATGGTAGATTAAGGTAATGTTGGTGAAGGACGCGACGTAACTGTTAATGAATGCTTAATAATTGGTAGATGAGAGGAAACTCACCGGATCCGTAGCGTACGTCGTGCGAGTGTAGTCTCACATTGTGCTTTATATTTAAGAGTTTAATGACTGATCCGCATGTCACAAAACTCAGCTCCGTACCGAGTGACAGCCCAAATTTACAGAATAACAATAATAAAAGCGTTGATAGAAAGCGTAGAAGGACAGCACAGTTAAAGTTACCCATTCCTACTAAAGCCCGAGCAGCCGGCGATGCCTCTCTGATTTGTATATTTTTCGCTACGTCATAAAAGTGGTACTGTCTGCCAATATGAGGCTCGGGAAACAGCGCCCCTAGCGACTCGGAGTGGTCACCGTACGAATATCACAGTTTTCTTTGTTTAAATTGTGTTTATGTGGCGTCGCTGTGAGAAATTACGATATGTATGATAACACGATGGTACCCACACTCAATATTAACAATGGTTACATTGTGCAGTCTTATGTAGTTGTTTCATGTTTTTGTGTAGAATCAGGGTTAACCAGCAGAGGGCGTCACCTTGCTACTGAACTGGATGACAATTTCCTCACCGCATCCCGGAATTATCTTCACGCCACTCTTTCTCGGCCATTTTTACAAGTACAAGCTCCCCGACACACAAAACACAACACAATCCCGTTATTACTGTAAATATTTACGGAATATACCACCGCATTGAGACGTGTAAGTCCAATTTCACCGTGGTCATTTGCGATCTTTACATTGTGCTGCTTTGCTAACAGCCGTTAACTAGCTAACGTGAATGTTGTTGTCGTTTCAGCTAATGCTAGGCTAACGTGCTGAAATGCTAAAGCATTAAGTACCGCTAGACTACGAAGTTGGCTCAGAGGCCGTGGTCTTTCTACAACGACTAATTTGGCTCGATTGTTCTTTTATTGGCGGTCAATGTATTGCGAGGCACAATGTAGTTCAAATGAGTGCCGTGAAAATCAAATAACCAGCTACTTGGCAAAAGGCTCCTCGTTAGCTAGCAAGCATCGCTAACTTAGCCTAGTTGGTGGTTGCTAGCTCACTGGGATAGTAACGTTACCTAACATTATTGACTAGAAATCTCAATATATCGTTAATGTTTGTCCACCGACTGCTTAACAGCTAACTTAAAGGTATTTGGATAACGTTAGCTACAATTAAAATAAAAGCAAATGTGTTTGGTTGGCTCTGTCGATACTGTGTGTGCGCAATGCGACATCTTTAGGTGTGGGTTTTTTTTTTTTTTGAAGCTTACCAGCTAAATCTGGGTTGTTGTAACTGGTATTATGTGAAAAGCATCACCAGGTCACATTCAAATATGAACATGCGGTATTGTACGTTTATTTGGTTCAACGTTGTTTGCCGGTAACTCAATACACATCATTGCTTTCATATGTATTTCGGCTTTTTTCACCAAGAAATATCATGATCAGATATTGTAGAAAATATTTGAAAATGAATCACATATTAAGCAAATATTGTACAACTTGTGTACACATAAGCATGCAGACAGGCGGGGGGCAGTCAGTAAAAACGCATACCTTGCAGCCAAGAATTGTTCAAACTCACTGAACTTGTTAAACTCTGGAGAAGATCATAAAGTTTACAAAGATACCAAATATGTCAGGCTGACAATATGTTCAAGAAATCTCAAATATTTTAGTTTGGAGGCATGGTGGGTTTTAATATTTTAAACACAGTAATCATTTACGATCACTGAGGAGATAATGAAGAATATCTATGAGATGTGAAATAAGATTATTTTCCAACTTTAAAGCTACTTAAAGGGGAAATTAAAGTAAAATGGATGTTAAGGGGTGAAATTGCAATTACAGCAGAACATTCAAGTACAAATGGTATGGGTTATTGTGTGTGGTTGGCTTTTATGTTTGTGACTAGTCTGGGTAAACAAAGTAATGCTTGGATGATTTTTTTGAGTTTACTAACAGCATCTTGAACTTTTCAGGAACAGCAGTCATGTCAGACTTCATTGAGAGTGAAGCTGAGGAGTCGGAAGAGGAGTTTGATGAGAAAGACTTAAAGCCTAAAAAGACCCAGAGGTTTATGGAAGAAGACGGTGAGATTTGAATTGTTTCGTTGTGGGTGTTTCAGAGGTGTGGTTGTATGACGTGCGGACCACTTACATGTCATTTTTCAACAGATGAAGAGGAAGAAGAGAACACAGAGGACCAGGATGAGCGAGGAAATTTACGCGGACTCATTGACGATGGAGACGAGGAGGAGGAGGGGGAGGAGGAAGAAGGAGGAGCTAAAAGGAGTCCGAGTGGAGAGGCAAGTGACTCTGAAGAGGAAGTGAGGCATCGACGCAAAAAGCGCAGTAAGTCCATAAGGTGTCTTTAAATGGTTGCAGCCGTTAAACCTGGGGTAGGCAAAATCTGTGCAACCTATGCAAAACCTTCCGCCTCTCTCTCTCTGCTGCCTCGTATCGCTCTGCTAAGCCCCTCCCACCAAACCAACAGCCTCCACTGGCAGCAGGTAGTCGGTTGCCCTGCGAAACCGTATCCCTCATAGGGTTCGATCTCCAACTGAGACCCCGTTCCCTCCTGCCGCAACTTGTCTTCTCAAAGACGCCCCTCTAAGGCTTCACAGCTGCAAAGCAGAGCACCCCAGGCTTCAGAGGCAGCTCCAACACCGTCCAGCAGCAGGAAGAGAGGCCACTCTTTGCCACTTGTCTTTACGATCGCCAGGGCATCGAACATAATGAGCCTGAAGCTCCGTGTGGAGCCCGGGACGTGTTGTTTTGTACTACACGCCACTGCAGGCAAGGGGGGTAGTGGAAATCTATCACAAGTTGCAGGATTTTCCACAACTGAATCAGGCTTTCACCGTCTGAAGGGACGTGTATGCACATCTGCTCTAGCCAATAGGAACGAACGTCTCTCTGAAATAACTTGTGATTGGCTAAAGTCTCCCGTCACAGGCTAGATTTTCTGAAGCATCACAACAGCCAAGAGGAGAGGCTGAAGTAGACATCTGCTCTCAGACCACTTCATTTACAAAATGCTGCTTCCTACTCAACCTTTAAACTGTGAATTGTTGTATTTGCAGGTTGTGATTAGTTAAAATAAGTCACAGATGAAAAGGATGTACTGAAACTCTTCTGTACTCCTTATTGTTTAAGCCTGATTTCTATGGAATCAGATTTGTGTCAAAAAAGTCTAAAACTTCATATAAAACAAAAATAAGTATTCTGAATAAACTTTAAACATATTTCTGGCATCTGTTGGGCAGGTAGGTTTTTTTCTGCTTTCAACTCCATATGTTGTGGAGGCAGATGCACCCACATATTGGTTGCGTTAACCAGGACTGGTGTTACTTGATGTTCCTTTTTATTTTTGCTTTATTAGTAAAGAAAGTGAACATGTTTCAGTCCGATTTACCTATGTTGACCCCAGTAAATAAATAATTGCCTGCAGCAGCTATGCAGACTGAAAATATGGATTCTGAGTAGAACACCGGTGCCAAATAAAGCAAAATCATGATTTAGTAAAAGCAGAAAATAATTTTTCCCATTTCGTATCACACACAGAACAAAAGCACTGCTTTTCTAGTGGTAAAAATGTAACATTCTTGAAGTTGTTTCCTCTGACTGAGACTTTTCCTCTTTGCAGATTATGATGACTACCTGGATGACGATGATCTTGACCTAATTGAGGAAAACTTGGGCGTTAAAGTGAAAAGGAGGGTAAGAATCATTTCTCGTCACATTTCCTCTGTAGTAACTTTAGCCTCTCACATTATGCCTGACTTGGAAACATTGTCATGTTAGTTTTGTACACGCAAAATAGTTTAATCTGGCTGTTCTGATGCTGATACCTGTCTGTCACAGAAAAAGAAATATGACCGTGTAAAAACACTTGATGACGACGAAGAAGATGACGACGAGAAGGATTTGATCGCAGATGAGATTTTTCACGGTGACGCAGAGGGCGAGCTGGAGGATGGCGAGGCGGTCGATGAGCCTCTCCAACACGCAGATGACGACGAAGAAGGAGAGGACGAGGAGTCAGGTATGCCAGGAATAATAAGGCATTTTAAGAACTGTCTTGGAGTATCAAAAAAAGCAGAGAAAGAATACTGATTTAAACGTGTTTAAATGTGTGCTTCTGTCCCACAGATATAGATGATTTTATTGTGGATGATGATGGCCAACCCATCACCAAAAAGAGGGGCAAGAAGTTCTCAGGATACACAGACGCGTGAGTGTCGTAGTTGATACAGCAAATCTAGCCGAGTCTTAATGTATCACTGTAACAAAAGTTTGTTTTTGCATCCATTTTCTTGACAATATTAAATGATCTAGTTAGGCTCGAACATCACCCCCTTCATCAAATTACAAATATTGATATATGTGAACATACAACAATATTCTTCTCCTCTTCTTCGCTGTTCAT
The DNA here is from genome assembly GCA_036023655.1 of Nannoperca australis. Taxonomy (NCBI): domain Eukaryota; kingdom Metazoa; phylum Chordata; class Actinopteri; order Centrarchiformes; family Percichthyidae; genus Nannoperca; species Nannoperca australis. The sequence continues at coordinate 15,062 of JAVQJD010082233.1, read as the reverse complement.
CCTCTCACAGAGCCCTCCAGGAGGCCCAAGAAATCTTTGGCGGCGACTTTGACTTCGCCGACTTTGACGCAGACGCTTACGACCAGGGTGAGGAGGAGGAAGAGGACCAGGACGAAGAGGGCTGGGACCGACCCAAGAAGCAGACTAAGAGGAGGCAAGGGAGGAAGAGCATCTTTGAGATCTACGAGCCCAGCGAGCTGGAAAGTAGTCACATGACCGACCAAGACAATGAGATCCGCACTACGGACATGCCCGAGAGGTTCCAGGTGTGTGTTTGTCAGTGTTTTTGATGCTAACAGTGTTAATGCACTGTTGCTAAGTACAACCATATAGGTTCATAATGACTTTGTCCATGATCAGTGAATATTGATAAAGGGGGGAGGGGCGGGTTTGTAAATAGTCAGTTAAGAAATAAAAGCCTATTTATTCATTTATTCCTGACTGTTCTCTGATTTACAGCTACGATCCATCCCCGTCAAACCTGCTGAGGATGAAGAGCTGGAAGAGGAAGCAGAATGGATCTTCAGACATGGTTTCTCCACTCTTACTATCTCCATGCAGGTAAGACCCAGTCATGATACCTGGTTAGATTCCCCCTTTTGTTGTTGTTATTTTCATTTTGTGGGAATAATGATTGGATTTTTCTGTGCCCTAAACAGGAGAGCACAGACTATCTAGACAGGGGGACGACCACAAACTTTAGCAGAAAAGGCCCCAGCACAATTGCCAAGATCAAAGAGGCCCTCAACTTCATGAGGAATCAACAGTTTGAGGTACAGTGAGCTCCCCTTACCCATTTTAGGAATGCTTCTTTTGCTTGAGGTTAATCTTCTCATCTAATTTATATAGCGCCATATCATAACAAAGTTATCTCAGGGCACTAAATGCCATTAACATTATGTTTTATTTTTTTCAGGTTCCGTTCATAGCTTTTTACAGGAAAGAATATGTGGAGCCAGAGCTGAACATCAATGACCTGTGGAAGGTGTGGCAGTGGGATGAAAAGGTATGGTTGGTATTGTTTTTTTTTTTTCATACTCATGGAAAACTATTATTCAGCATTATTATTTTATATTGTATTATACAGCCGCTCCTGGTCACTTGACTTAAAAATCTTATCCCCCCACCCACCAGTGGACTCAACTGAAGACCCGGAAGCAGAACCTGACACGTCTGTTTCAGAAGATGCAGTCCTACCAGTTTGAGCAGATTTCAGCGGACCCCGACAAACCTTTGGCCGACGGCATCCGTCCTCTGGACACCGCTGACATGGAGAGGCACGTCCAGATAACATTGAAGGGCTGAGGCTGAAGTAGATAATCTCTCATGCACTTTGGTTTGTGACTGTACTAAGCAAGGGATAATTGCAGGAAATGAATAAGTTCACGTGGTGATTGATGATAACAGTGCTATTTACCGATCCTCGCTGCTCTTTTTCTGCCCCATTCAAACCTGTTTCATCGGTTTCTTCAGGCTTAAAGATGTGCAGACTCTTGAAGAGCTGGGCGACGTTTACAACCACTTTCTGCTCTACTATGGCCGAGACATCCCCAAGATGCAGAACGCGGCGAAGACAAGCAAGAAGAGGCTCAAGAAGATCAAAGAAGTGTCAGAGGATGGTAAGATGGATGTGATCTTGGTGATGGACAGATACTGCAGGATTGTTCAGTTCTATCAGAAACAGCTTTTGAGTCAGGAGAGGTTGCCATCTTTCAACAATTTGCTACATGATTGATTTTGATTTTGCTGCCTCTTAAGGTGAAGAAGAGGAATTGGAGGTGGAACAACAAGAAGAGGAACAGAAAGGACCTGACCTGAAGCTGGCGTCTCGTAGAGATATGTACAGCATCTGTCAGAGCGTAGGACTCGGTAAGACTCCTTTTTTACCTTGCACACCACAATCTCAGTGTTCAAGTATCCTTATACCTTTTTTTTTTTTGCACTAGACTGATAGCACTTCAACTTCTTTTTATGTTTCTCCCTTATGCAGATGGTTTGGCCAAAAAGTTTGGGTTAACTCCAGAGCAGTTTGGAGAAAATCTGAGAGACAGCTACCAGCGTCACGAGACAGAGCAGTTCCCGGCCGAGCCGGTGGAGCTGGCCAAAGATTACGTTTGCAGCCAGTTCGCCACGCCTGAGGCAGTGCTAGAAGGAACCAGGTACATGGTGGCCATGCAGATTGCTCGCGAACCTCTGGTTAGACATGTTCTACGACAGACCTTTCAGGAGAGGGCCAAGATCAACACCAAGCCTACGAAGAAGGGCAAAAAGGTGTGAAACATTTAATCACAGACATGCAATCCCAAGCAGAAGGTTTTCTGAACTTGAGTACCGTTCTAAACCTGCTTTGCCATTTGCTTTCTTCCTGTAGGAGGTGGACGAGGCTCATTTTGCCTACTCCTTCAAGTATCTTAAGAACAAGCCTGTTAAAGAGCTGAATGGAGAGCAGTTCTTGAAGATGTGCCTGGCAGAGGAGGAGGGGCTGCTTTCCATCGACATCTGTATTGACCTTATAGGAGTGAAAGGGTGAGTACGGCGAACAATAGCGGCGACAAAAAAAAGATATATGTTGATTCGCGATTATGGGCAGACGGAGGATTAAGGCTGGCCACTTAAATCAAGTCAGTTTTCATCAACCAGATGAGGCAAGTCATAAACATACAAACACATCAAGGTCTCACGATTCCTCCCAGTTTTGTTGCTCGTGCACTTTCATTGGCCATAGCATGTTTACCAAGCACAGGCTCTGATGTGACTAACTGTTGTGCTATTTTTATCATCTGTAAAGAAACCTAGCTTGGATGTTGGAGGAAAGGAGGGGCGAAAAGTAGGATAGGTCCCCTGAGCAGCTTATGCTTTTAGCCACATCCTTGTGTGTGTGCAACATGGGGCTTTTGAATTATGACTGGTAGTATTAAAACACTCCTCTCTGTCTCGGCTCTGCTTCTCTTCAGATATGCCGGGGACCAGACGTACTTTGACGAGATCAAACAGTTTTACTACAGGGATGAGTTCAGTCACCAGGTGCAGGAGTGGAACCGGCAGCGAACTTTAGCCATAGAGAGATCTCTCAATCAGTTCCTCTACCCCCAGATGGCCAAGGAGCTCAAAAGCAAACTGATCGCTGAGGCCAAAGAGAGCATTATCAGGGTAATTTGTCCTGATGTCTTTCTCCGTTTATTGTCATGTTACGTTATTGTATCAGTGTTGCCAACAGAAAGCCAACGCAGCGAACTCGTAGCGCATGCTTTGCTTTTGCAGAGCAAACTATTAACAAAATCACCTCTCCGTTTCTTCTCATAGTCCTGCTGTCGTCGGTTGTATAACTGGCTCAAAGTGGCTCCTTACAGGCCAGATCAGCAGGTTGAGGAAGACGATGATCTGATGGATGAGAATCAGGGCAAAGGCATTCGGGTGCTGGGTGTAGCCTATGCACCCAGCAGGTATGTGCCCCACAGTATTTTTATAGACCTGTCAGTAGCTAGAATATTAGGGTATTAACAATTGAGTTCTCACTTTTAAATGTGGTAGATATACTGCACGTTTGAATTACAGCCATATAAGACCAAGACATTGTTTACTGCATAAATTACTTGCTTATGTAACAATAAAGTTTCTTACTTGCAAACTTTGCTCTAACAGAGACACGCCAGTTTTCTGTGCTTTGATCAACGGGGAAGGAGAAGTGGTGGACTTCTTGCGTCTGCCCTACTTCATGAAGAGGAGGAATGCCTTTAGGGAGGATGAGAGAGAGAAGAAGGTACAAGCAGAGAACACGAATGCACCTCTGTGCAGTCAACAGATGCTTTTCTGTTTCAGGAAACCGTGTTACTGGACGCATTTTTGCGACGATAACTAATTTGTGTGTCTTCCTCAGGCACACGACATTGAAAATCTCAAGAGGTTTCTGTCCGGCAAGAAACCTCACGTGGTAGCTGTCGCTGGGGAAAACCGGTAAATGATTGATTCCTTTCTGCATGTGCTGGAAACACACACGTAGACATTTTGAACAGCATTCACAAGTTGTAATGGGAGCTGAAGGTTAAAATGTCACAAACACGCTGTGTGTGCAGAGATGCCCAAATGATCATGGAGGACATCAAGAGGACTATCAGCGAGCTTGAGCAGGAGTCCTCTCTGCCCGCTGTGGGAGTGGAACTTGTTGACAATGAACTGGCCACACTGTACATGAACAGCAAGAAGTCGGAGGTAAACACTGAACACCCGAACATCCATACCATACGCAGGCAAAGCGCATCAGTCGTTTCGCTTTTCAGCTGCAGCACTTCACCACAGCAAGTTCACTAACTGCTGGACCCAAGAGGTGGCCCAGTGGTCCCTTTGCTGCTCATTTTCCCATGACCCTCTGCGTTCTCTCTGTGCAGGTTGATTTTAGGGATTACCCTCCCTTGCTGCGACAGGCTGTGTCAATAGCCAGGAAGATCCAGGATCCCCTGATGGAGTATGCTCAAGTTTGCAGCTCGGATGACGATATTCTCTGCCTCAAACTACACCCGTTACAGGTGCGAGAACAAAGAAGTGGTGGATTTGTGTGGTTTTATCTCCATCTATGTATTTATTGCTCTATGTTGTTGAAGCACAATATCATTCAAAAGTATCACGGCCAGATTTACAGCATTTTCTGTGACATCACTAAAACACTAATTGAATACTTTTAGTTTGATGACATGATTTGCATCACACAGACCCATTACATATTGCAGGCTGCATTTTTCTCCAAGATTAAAGTCTGGAAACCACTCAATAATATATTCAGCCTGGTCAGATACGTTATGGATCAACAAATCAGTGAATATTAGGGTTGAAAACGTGCGTTCTTCAAACTCCTGCACATCAGTAGCAGCTATTAAAACTAGATGCTGCAGACATCAAATGACTTTTCAGCTACATACTGTCTTTTTTCCCCTCCCCTTCATTTTCAGGAACATGTGGTGAAGGAAGATTTGCTCTGTGCTCTTTACTGTGAATTCATCAACCGTGTCAATGAGGTCGGAGTGGATGTGAACAAGGCCATTGCTCATCCTCACACTCAGAGCCTGGTCCAGTATGTCTGCGGTCTGGGACCAAGGAAGGGCTCCCACCTGCTCAAGGTACGCACGCGTTTGTGCTGCTGTCGTTGGTCTCTTGTGCCGCCTGAAGGTACAGCGCCTCGTCTGATGCCCTTGTGTTTGTGCAGATTCTGAAGCAGAACAACACTCGTCTGGAAAACCGAACCCAGCTGGTCACAATGTGTCACATGGGACCCAAGGTCTTTATCAACTGTGCTGGTTTCATCAAGATCGACACTGCATCGCTTGGGGACAGGTTGGTACCTTGTTAGGGGTCTGTTACACGCTCAGACCACCCAGATGTTTCCCATCGTGCTAAATGTGCCTTGTTAGACCGGGCTGTGATCCACCTGTCAACGTGTTTCACTCTCTTCCCACACAGCACGGACTCCTACATCGAGGTTCTGGATGGGTCTCGTGTCCACCCTGAGACGTACGAGTGGGCTCGCAAAATGGCCGTGGACGCCCTCGAGTATGACGAATCGGCAGAAGATGCCAACCCAGCTGGAGCTCTGGAGGAGATCTTGGAAAACCCAGAGCGTCTCAAAGACCTGGACCTGGACGCCTTTGCTGAAGAGCTTGAGAGACAGGTCAGCGCGTGTGGACATGTCAAACTATGTTTCCAGAGCCTCTGAAGCCAAAACAAACTTGTTTTACATCCACTCACCCCTCACAAAGTTTTATCATCATTCATCTTTGTTTTGTCCCTGTAGGGTTACGGCAACAAGGGAATTACTCTGTATGACATCCGTGCAGAGCTGAGCTGCAGGTACAAAGACCTGAGAGTTGCCTACAGAGTCCCCAACACTGAGGAGGTCTTCAACCTGCTCACCAAGGAGACTCCAGAGACCTTTTATATTGGTAACACACACACACATTTATCTCTGGAAATAAACTTCATCATCAAAGATCAATAACATGTAGTTCATTTCTAACAACCTAAGACGTTGATGCAGTAGTTATAGCACATGACTTGTTCATTGGCTTGACGTTGATGAAGTAGCGGTCACAGTAGAAACGCAGCTCCGTAGGCTGTTGTGACTGATGGTTTTTCCTCCTCCTCTTGCAGGTAAGCTGATCACCAGTATAGTAACTGGTATCGCTCACCGGCGGCCTCAGGGAGAGAGCTACGACCAGGCCATCCGTAACGACGCTACGGGCCTGTGGCAGTGTCCCTTCTGCCAGCAGGACAACTTCCCTGAACTCAGCGAGGTACCAGACACCTGAGTTTTCTTCTTTTGACAAGGTAATGTTAAGAAAACAGCTGAGAGATCTAAACATCTTATATTTTGTGTCCCTGCTTCAGGTGTGGAATCATTTTGACAGCGGCTCGTGTCCAGGTCAGGCCATCGGAGTGCGGTCCAGATTGGACAACGGCGTCCAGGGATTCATTCCCACCAAGTTTCTCAGTGACAAAGTGGTTAAACACCCTGAGGAGAGGGTCAAGGTGAGGCATTGTCTGTTGTTTGTTGTCATCCTTTGTTGTGCTTTTCATTTGGTTTATTTTTCCCTTTTTCTTTTGTTATTGTCACCTGCAAAACTGTGACTGTTTCTGAGAGTTTCCAGTCGGTGTCAGTTCCACAACCCAATCTTGATGGATCTCTGATAAATTGTTGCTTATTTCTGTCCTTCCGGTTTTGTTTGCTTCTGTTGTGGCACCAGTAGAATACTTGATTGTTCCTCATCCCGTCCTCCTTCAGGTGGGCATGACGGTTCACTGCCGCATCATGAAAATTGACATTGAGAAATTCAGCGTCGACCTCACGTGCCGTACCTCGGACTTGATGGACAAGGCCAACGAGTGGAAGCTCCCCAAGGACAGCTACTATGACTTTGACACAGAGTCTGAAGACCAGAAACAGGAGGAGGAGCTCAAAAAGAAACAGCAGCGAACACGTTAGTATAAAAACAGAATTAACTAAAGTTGTTTGAAATAAAAAGCGAATAAAACAGTACACTGTGCTACTTTTGCCAAAGTTTTTCTCCTAATATTCTTTATTTATCCAACAATATTCACTTCCACTTCGCTGTCTTTAAGCCGTTTGTTTGTTTTTTGCGTTCTCTCTGTCTCTCTAGCATATATAAAGCGTGTGATCGCCCATCCCAACTTCCACAATATCAGTTTCAACCAGGCGGAGAAGATGATGGAGACCCTGGACCAGGGAGACTTGATCATCAGACCCAGCAGCAAGGGAGAGAACCACCTCACAGTCACCTGGAAAGTAAGCAACCGATAGACGAGCACAGCAGGGCGATAAAGGGAAGAATTTAAATACTACAACTGAATGGATGGATGAGTACAAAGACTTCCACACACACACACTCAACGTGTGGAGGTTAAGCAAAACTTTGCAGTAACATATGACGCGAGATTAAATAAAAACACATTATTGAGTAAATATTCTAAACAAATCAGAACTCTTGTATGTACACAATAAAGCCATGAAACTTTAATGTTAAGAGTTTGTTCCAGTCTGACTCTGTGGGATGTTTGCAGGTGGCCGACGGCATCTACCAGCATGTGGACGTGAGAGAAGAAGGCAAAGAGAACGCGTTCAGCTTAGGGCACACGCTTTGGATTAATAATGAAGTAAGATGCCTTCCTCTTCGTGATCTTGTGCATCTTGGTAAACCCTGCAGAAAACCAATGTTGTTGGTGTCGGTGTTGTTGTGGCCGCTGCGTGTTCTTAAAGCGTTTCTTGCATTCTTTGCAGGAGTTTGAAGACCTGGATGAAATCACTGCTCGTTACATTCAGCCAATGGCGTCATTTGCACGGGATCTACTGGGGCATAAGTACTTCCAGGACACCAACGGGGGAAGCAAGGAGGTACATATTGATTTTACTGTCCTGTGCATTTTGTGTTTTTTTGATTATGCTTACTGTGAACCAGTAAAACATAACTCATCATGTCGTTCTGCTCCCTGTTTTCACCTGGAGTTGCACCTCTCATATCTCCTTTTCTCGTGCTCTCTCTCTGGTAGAAAATGGAGGAGTTACTGGTCAGGACAAAGAGGGAGAAGCCCACTTTTATTCCTTACTTCATTTCGGCATGTAAAGATCTGCCAGGAAAATTCATACTGGGCTACCAGCCTCGCGGAAAACCACGGTGAGCAGAAGTGTTTTTGTCCCCTCAGTCACGTTAATGACGCCACGGGCAGAAAATACTGAATAAACAAGATGATGACAGATTTTAGTGGAAGCTGATTTAAAAGACACTTGTTAATGTTGCTTTTTCTCAAAGCAGGTCAAGCTTACATTAAACCACATATGCCATTCACTACTCATTAAGCACAGTGACATGGCGACATTGCACATCCATCGCTTCTACAGAGCTTCATATTTGCAAATCTGAGAATTTCTGCATAATGTCACTTGTCATGCCAAATTACAAAAAACTTACAACAATAACGCCACTTAATTCGTATCCACGTTCCCACACAGCTGCTCTTATGCCAAGAATTTAATAGTTTTTTCATATTTATCGGTTTGACAACAAGGTTCACATACCTTCTCCCATATATGAATATCTCTTTTCTTTTTCCAGTATTGAGTATGTGACCATCACCCCAGATGGCTTCCGCTACCGTTCACAGATATTTCCTACAGTGAACGGACTATTCCGTTGGTTTAAGGACCATTACCAGGAGCCTGTGCCAGGTGTGGGAGCAGTATACCTATTGTTGATATGTTCAAATTTCACAGTTGAAACATATGGTGGTTTATTATCTAACATTTCCTCCCCTTTCAAAGGCATCACTCCCAGCAACAGCAGCCGAACAAGGACACCTGCATCCCTGAATGCCACCCCAGCCAACATCAACATCGCAGGTGGGTTTAAAAAGTCCTGCTCCCTCACAAAACTACATGTTCAGCGTCGGTGGGAATTGTAGTACATTTCAGTTACTTACTAATTCCCTGATGTATTTCCTCCCTAGACTTGACACGAGCCGTCAACGCCCTCCCACGCAACATGACCTCTCAGATGTTCAGTGCCATTGCTGCAGTCACAGGCCAGGGCCAGAACCCCAACACCACCCCCGCACAGTGGGGCTCCAGCCAGTACGGCTACGGTGGCAGCTCGGGAGGAGGAGGAGGGAGCTCCTCCGCCTATCACGTGAGTGCAGCTTTTGATGTTGACAGCCGCTGTGGGAGGAAAGAGGTCGTTTAGGTGATGTTGACTTTATAGATATAAGATAGACTTGTGATAATGGTAAATAGGAGGCTTTGTGAAGATGCAGCTCGGAAAACAGTGAGTGAGCTGAATATTGTGTGTGTGTATACTACACATTACCAACACTTCCTCCTCTGCAGGTATTTGCCACGCCTCAGCAGCCCATGGCGACGCCGATGATGACGCCCAGCTACTCCTACACCACACCGAGCCAGCAGGCCCTTGGCACGCCGCAGTACCCCGGCTCCACCCCGCAGTCGTCGCACTCCCACGCACACGCCAACCCACACGGAGGCCACCCGTCACACCACAGCCAACACGGCCATCACAGCAATCACCACGGCCACTCGTCCGGCACGCCGTCATCCTCCACCTCATCCAGAGGACGGACGCCGCAGCAGCAGCAGCAGCAGCAGCAGCAGCCAAAGTAAGTACAGCGCGGAGGATGTGTGGGCGATCTGGTGTATTCTAACCACGTGTCTCCTGAAAAAGCATCCTGGTTACATCAAGTTTGTGTGATCAAATACTGTTATATTCACTTCCGCTTTTTCTTTAATAGTCAAACTGATAATTCATGTAAAAAAATGTAAAGTTTCACAGGTTTAATCCAAATGTAACCCTCATCTGCATACGCATATTTTCCCTTCACCTCCAAGTCACAATGAGCTCAAATCAGCCAGTTCTGTTAGATTATTCTTTTTCTGCCATTAGATGGCGCTATACCCACAATGTGCATCATTTATAAGCTGCCCGCCATTCTTAAACACCTCCCTTTCTGTCGTTCCTTCTCCCGCAGGGCCAGCGGCAGCAACGCCTCTGCAGTGGACTGGGGCAAGATGGCGGAGCAGTGGCTGAAGGAGAAAGAAGCGGAGGGACGGAAGAAAACACAGAGGATGACGCCGCGGCCATCGCCCAGCCCCATGATCGAGAGCACGCCCATGTCGATCGCCGGAGACGCCACACCCCTGCTGGACGAAATGGACCGATAGGACACGTAGGGGGGGCGTCGCTACACCCCCACCCCCACCCAACTTCATCCTCTGTACTGCTGCTTCGTCTGGATAACCCCTCCGCCCTTTGTCTCTCCCACAATCCATCAGCCCTTTCACACAGCTGGAGCCCACTCCGTCCGGCTGACTGTCCGTTCACGCGTTTCTTTCACCTCCTGATATTGCAGTTTATCATTCTGGTCTGGTATCATGGCTCATCTCAACTCCTCCCTCCCTCTCCGTCCTCCTGTCTACCCTCCTCATCCCAAAGGTTTCACCCCCACCCCCCCAACCTCCAGCCAACTCCTCTGGCTCCTTAGTATTTTGTATAGTCAGAATAACACTGTATATGTCATGCAGGAAGTCAATACAATGACAAAAAGAAACACTTGAAATATCCGACAGCAAGTTACATATAGGATATGGACCTACACAGACAATGTCAGACAAGCTGTCCTACTATCTTTATTTTTGCGAATGGTTTTAGTTTAGTCCATGAATGGTTTCGACAGAGGGGCACAGTTAGTTTCCAGAAAACACTTTTTCCTCCTTTATGGTTGGTGGGTTTTTGCGAGCAATTGCCAAAAGAGCGCTTTGCCAAGCCAGTCGGGAAATTAAATTTTTGTATGTAATGCGTCAGAATGAATAAAGACTTTTTTTTTCAGTTTGAACCTGAAGCCTCCGCTCTTCACATCTGTCAAAGGAAACACATATGTGACTGTACAGACACACACACGCCGAGCGTGAGGGTGAGGCTGATTTAAAAAAAAAAAAAAAAAAGCTAAATTAATTCAAGTAGGAACCTCTGTGTCAGCTTGAGTTACTGCTAGTTGTCTGTTTTCCACCACATGCTGTATTACGATCAGCTGGCTCCGTGTTTTGGCTCCTGTAGATAGCCACTAATGTATTGTTGACTCTTTTTTTTGTTGTTGTTGACCTCTTTGAGAAGACTGCGTTGGCACTAACGATATGTCACATTTGAGGTAACATTGGTTGTTTCTGATGACCTCATCGTGTCAAACAAGCATCCACGGCAGTGTCAGGGGGTCATTTAAAAAAAGTGAAATTTGAATCTCTCGTGTGTGTGTAATGTTTGCCGCTCAGCGAGTATTTCACTCGTGACACTGGGTTATGATGTTTGCCACCTTGCAGGATGTGGGTCTCTTGATACGCCGCTGCTGCAGTCCAGTCCCAGCCTGCATCGCTCCGCCCACTGAATGTCAACCAATAAGAACAAGTTTCACAGCTTAACAGTGAATCTTTAAGCTGTTTCAGTGGATGAGTTGAAATTTCTCTAACCGTAACACTATCAGCAGAAGATACTATCAAACTGACTTCCCACTGTTTATATTCCTAACTCTGTGTAATATTCCAGCCATTTCAGTAAAATGAATATATTGTAGTTAAAATCACATTGGATCTCTCGTGTGATCGCGGTGCTGCAGTTTAGTTTTTCTGCTGTGCCACAGTACGAACGAGCAGCGCTAGTATTCGTTGGTGTGCTTCATTTTTGCAGTGTGCAAAGTATCATGGTCCCATAATATGCATTGTTTTAAATAATTATGGTTTGTGAGTGAACTTACTTGGTTTTACGTCTCTTGCCAGATTAAGACATACTGCATCTTTCTCAGCGAGGGCTGTGATTGGTTCTCGGCAGTAGTTGGTGATAGAGGAGAAATGATGTCTCTGGCACTGCTGATGACCTTTTCTACCTGTGATCCCTTTAATAAAAGTGTTCATATTATACCCAGAGTCTCGTTCATGCTGATTTGGGAAACAAACGGGCAGTCTGAACATTTAATGTTCATAAAAGCGTGTGTGTGTTTGAATTCTTGATTTTCTTCACATTAGAACAGAATGTGAAGAATTCTCTCAACCTTTATGCTATCTAGCTTTTTTTTTTTTTTTTAAGAAAAAAGGGCTACGCAGTGATCAAAACAGGTTATTTACAATTCATAAGCTACGGTCTATTTTTAATAAAGAGAGAGAGGACACACGCGGGCTTATGGAGACTTCTTCCTGTCTTGGCTTCACTGAGCGAGGAAATCAATTGGCCTCAGATGTTTCTGTCCCTGCAAACAACCCCTCCCCTTTAGAGATCACGAGAGCCCTTCTGTCAGAGGAGAGAGATGTGTTGTGGGTACGACCCGCAGTCATGGGAGCCAGCGTGCGCATCACATTAGCGGCGCGGACACATGACAGGAGACCGCTGAGGAAACCCAACAACAACGACATTTCGTCCAGCAACGGGAGAAAAATGTTCCTTCAGACACACACATGTTCGTGAAAGCATCGGCCGAGTGCAGTTTAATAAAAGAGAAGAATATTCTTTCTCTTTGGATACATGTTTACCAAGTGTATCACAAAGCTTTGTTTGTTGTAACCCTGGCCAGCAGTGCACACATTCCTGAGAGGACTTGTTGAACTGAGAAATAATTGTCAGACCTACAGCTTCCCCTCAGGCCAACTGCAGAACACCACACACATACAACATCACTTAGACGCTGCTTGTTTTGCACAAGGTCTGTTCATGAGATCCACACTGAGCACGGTGAGTCCGTGTTTCAGTGTTGCGTCGGTGCGCTGTGTCCAGGCGTTCGATCTCTCGCTCTCATCAGCAGCAGCTGGACTTCCTTGTGGGCGGTTTGTGATCGGCGCCTGTGCTGTCTGTGAGCCCTGAGTGGAAACGCAAAAATAAATAAAACTTCTTTTACAGTTCTAGCATTGATTCAGTGTGAGCTACAGTGGGAAGCTGGACGATATATCTTCTATTTTTCTTATTGTCAACAAATCGCATTTAAAACGATCATGAGCCACAATGAACTGATCCTAGAAGCAACATTGTTTAAAAACTATTCAAAGCACATAAATGAGCAACAGAGATATTAGAGCAGCGGTTCCCAACCTGCGGCTCTCACAGGTAAATCTCAAGGAGTCACAAAATGATTAAAGGAATAAGAAAGAAAGAAAATCTTTTTTTCAAAAACATTTGACGTGTTTGTTCGACCTCAAGGACACAGAACTGTTTGTTTTCATAAAGAACTCCACAGAGCACCTTTAACACGGGTTAACAAGCGAAAGTTCTGCACTGGAGCATTACATTTTAAATTGATCTGCAGCTGAAAATAGTCCAAAGCAAAGACTTTTTAATTCTGTTTGAGTAACGTTTACTTCAACTAACTAACTTTGCTAAATTCTATGCATTACTTAAGAATTAAGTATATAACTGTATATTTGTGACCTGTTTTCAATCTTCAATGGGGGGGAAATGGACTATGGAGGGGTGAAAGATTGTTTTCATCATAGATTTGTTGACAACAAATTTAAAAAAATGAATAACATCTGCATTCTCTAAATTTCCTGATCCCAACCTTACAACCAACATAGACTGAAGCAACGCTTAGGTTCATGTGTGTCGTGAGAAAAACAGATTTTCATGCTTTATCTACAACTGCAGGGTTATAGTTTCTCTCTAGGTTGAGACAATTCGGAGATCTTTGAGCTTCAGAAACTCCTACAAAACTCCTAGAAAACGAATCAACATAATAATTCGTTGTTAACTGAATCAAAGAAATAGTTGAAAATGATGCTGCCTTCTTAGTAATGAGGCTTTACTGAGCAAATTGACTCACTGATGATGTCACCGCCGTGCCTCGAGCCACCTTTCTCGAGCTCAGACAAAATGTTGGCCTCGAAAGTCAAAGAGGCCACACGGAAAAAGAAATCCCTGACACCATCTCCTGGAACAATGAGACAGAGGAAGGAGTTTAAGTGAGTCAAAGAGACGATAAAACAGAACATGAAAAGCATGTAGGGATGATCGCCGGTGCACGTGGGAGTCGGGTGGTGGGGGATTTGTTCGTGTTAATGTGTTTGACTCGCACCTGACTTTGCAGACACAGCCCAGTACTCTGCTTTGATTTCCTCAGAGAGTCTGATGGCTTCCTGCTCAACCTGAGCCAACTGATCAGGAGACTGAGGAGTGGCACAGAGAGAGAGAGAGAGAGAGAGAGAGAAGTGGAGGAAAGTGGTGAAGCTAAGCACAAGCTTCAGTCCGTCGGTCACTATAGAATAAGGCTGCTATTTTGACAATGGAAGCCAAAGTGACAAACATATGATGGTTTCACGTTTTTCAAATGTGAGAATGCTTTTTCTTGTCTTACGTGATAGTAAATTGAATATATATTTAGACTTTGGACTGTTGTTGGGACAAAACAAGATGCTCCGTGCTTTTTAGTCTTTTCTGAAGTTATATGGACCAAACAATTAACCCAACAGGATGCAGCCCTAAGGATATTAGCAAACAATGTTTACGGTTAAAATCATTTCTGCCAAAAATAAAGCCTAAACTAAATTACAATTGAACATTTTATTTAAAAAAATATATAGAAGAAAAAATCAGTAACTGTAAATACTATTGAGCCTTCTCTCTGTCACACTCCCATCCCATCACACACACACACACACTCCCACACTCCTACACAAATTCATTTTGGTACTATGTTCCTTTATTTGGTAAAATAGGTCAAGGGACAAAGGTTCTCATTAACACTCAGCTATTGGTAAGACCATGGCATTCAGATGGAGTTGCCTTTAAAGCCAGCTGGGCTAGCCACTGTCGTTTTGTCCAACCAACAGTCCAAAGCCCAAAGACATTCAATTCACAATGACATAAAACAGAGAAAAGCAGCAAATGCTCACATTTTAATTCATTATCAGAATCAGAATCAGAATCAGAAATACTTTATTAATCCCAGAAGGGAAATTGTTTTTTGATACAGTTGCAGTGCTCAATAGAAGTTATTGAAGAATAAAAATAATAATAATAATA
>JAVQJD010082227.1:0-26107 GCA_036023655.1 Nannoperca australis | reverse complement strand
CTCCTGTATTACTGGCCCCTGAACTCTGCTCTTCCAAGTCATGCAATGACTTTGCATTCTTTTTTAAGAACAAGATAGACATAATCAGACAGTCTGTTTGTGTCTCAACATCTAAAGCTACGTTCTCTCAAGAACACAAAATAAACCCAGAGCTAATGACTCAATTTCAACTGATAGACACAAAAGTCCTGGAGGAAACTGTGCTGCATTTAAAATCATCAACCTGCTGCCTTGACCTTGTTCCAACAAACTTCCTCAAAAGGGTCTTTAATAGTGTAGCACCAGACTTAATGCAGATAATAAACAGACCACTTCAGTCAGGTCAGCAGGGAGTGTTCTCCTCTTCTCCCTCCTGTTTCTTATCTGCAGAGAGTTGTTTCATCTGAGTTTGCATATCAGCAACTCCCTGGCTCTGAATCACTGAAGAATTCTTCACTCTTGCAGGCGGATTGCTAGTTGGGTGCTGAAGGCCAAACTGGAGATTGTGCAGCAAGAGTTTTTCACCATACTTGTTTGGATGAAATCCGTCTGCCCGAAACAGGTGTTTTTGTCCCCAGAACAAATTAAAGTTGTCAATGAAGTTGATTCCTCTTAAGCAGGTAGTTTACAAGCCTAAACTGACATAACCCTGCTCACATCACTGTGGCACCGTCAGGGGTCATTTTCTCAGACGTGTAAACTGACCTTTAGGGGGTTTCACTTTTAAAATAATAAAATGTGTCTCTTGCACTTTACAATATGTCATTGAAATGAAGTGTTAAATTCATTATCAGATGTACTTTAACCTACCGTCAGTTACCTGAATGTGGAAACACGAGATAAAGAAACAAAATAAAGAGGATACTAGGCTTCAGCTCTGCGAGTGGAAAACCGTTTTATCAATTACTGTAAGATTTACATTTTTATTTTCTGAAGCATTAAGTTAACTTAGTTTATTATTTCAAACCTTGAATAATTTAGGTCAAGGTCATGATATAATGTATTGTCATTCTCTGAATATATGGTCTACAGGTAGATAAAATGATGTTCATGGGAAAGAGCGGAGAGATGATCAGATTGGTGTTTCATTTATCCGAAGAGAAAACGAAGGCGAGCGACAAATATGATTTCTCAGAATGTCTGGTCATCTGGTCGATTACAGACGGACTGTCTGGTTCAACTCCGAACCCACTGTACTTGACGTTGCACGCATGCACACAGTTTTCTTGTGCAGTGAGGGATCATTGCAGAGATGTTTTACCTCCAAATGTAGATGTTTAGATAATCTGATTGCAGTGTTGGCTTGTTTACGACCGGTCTGATCATGGTTCTTGCCATGTTGGACATATCATTGCCCAAACTATCAAAATAAGACTCAAGTTGTAAAAAAAAAACAACGGATTGATCCTTTAATTAAATAAAACCTGAAAAACCTGAAAGCTGCCCCCCACCCCTCCACACCATCATAGGTTCTGCATGCCAAAGACCCAATCTGCTGACAGAGAGAGAGGAAGAGGAGGGAGGAGGGAGAGTAGAGGCGAAAGCAAATGCCGAAGGAGAGGAGACGACGCTCTGAGCTCCTCACTGGCTGCAGATCAGCTGATAAGGTAAGAGCTCTGCTGGTCTCTGATCTATAGTTAATATTTATTACTTTTAGATTTTCCTCATTTGTAAATCCTGAACATGCTGCTGGGTTTTGCTTCAACTATTTTTCTGCTCTCCTCTGTGTTTACATCCCTAATTTTAAGATATGTTTTTTGCAACAGAATGGCAGTGAGTTTAATATTGTGGTCACAGTTGGCAACACCAAAGAGGCAGCTTTCTCACAGCAGCGTGGTGTATATATCTGGAGTTAACAGCTCCTTTTCACATACTCTTATTATAATATGACCATATTTGTGCTTTAACACATGTTATGGGATTACACCTGAGAATGATATGCATTGTGCGATTTCTTATGTTTAATCACCATGCATGATGTATTTGTGGGAAGACTGGTGACTCATCAAGCTCATATTTCCTTTTTACAATATTTTGACCAAACAAAAACAGCAAATTTTGGGTTTCATATAATTTTCGCCATGGCACATTATCACCGATTTATTATGTTCAACATTTAAATTTCCTTTTGTGCAAATGCAGGGCAGTCGTTGCTCTCATTGCTTTAGATGTCCCTGATGTCTGGCTTGTCATTAGTCAAATACTGATGAGGTAACATTAAAACACTGAAACTACTTTTTTTAAAGACAAATTAGTGATAGCTTTTGTGATGGGTGTTGCATTTATGCCATCAATAATCTCAATGTTTATAATATAAAACAATGGAAAATGAGTAAATGTAAAAAAATGACCTGCATATCAAACTAACTCCAAGCTGCACAATGACAGTTGGAGTGCATTATGGGAACTTTAGCCAAGTAGGACAAATTTGAGATTAGTTGCACCTTTGGGAATAAAAATCCCATGTAACAGGGGGGAACCAGGATGTCCGTGCTGTGGATATAAAGTCCTGATTTGGGTCAATAATCCCTAACTGAAATATCCAGTACATTAAAATTTTAACCCAATACTCGGCATATGTACAATCATTTTGATGATATCATCACCATCAAATTTGAAATTCAGCAAACACAATAAATAGGTACAATATCCTTCTCATTCAGTTTTTTATTGAGTCTTAAATTTAATCTGGGACCTTTCTAAGTCCCTCTGAGTGGGATTTGGCCCAAGTTAAATGTTTGAGTGTTGACTCTGGAATTTAACAGGAGACATTTCAAAGGAAATATTTGGAAAGTGAAGTGAAATTACCTGAGAAGCAGGCACATTGTCTTTGAAACCAAAGAAGGTTTTAAGCCTGCTGTTGGTAGTTTGTTTCCATCTATTTCTGCATGTCCAATAAAAAGTGTAGTGTGTAAAGTGTAAAATTATTGAGGTAAACCTCTTCTAGGTGAAGCGATAAAAAATCCAACACAAAATGCAATAGTTTCCAGCTGTTTTGCAAATGGCAGCCATCCTCTGCTTCTGTCCAGTTGAGTGGACAGAGGGACAATGGATCCATTCTCAGTATGTTGTTCTGTCGCCCGTCTCTGTCCAGTACAATCCCAACAACCCCCTCAACCAACCAACTAACCCACCCTCGCACGCCATACCCTCTCCCTGCCACTCCGCCCTCCATGTCTACATCATAATACTATAAAAGCAAGTTTGTATGTGTGTGTATTTACAGTATGTTTTACTCAGAACAGCAACATGAATTGTTACCAACTGTTCCAAAAGTAAAGTGTTACAGTATATTTTTGGATTTAAACGTTGGATAGTAACTATCGACCCAGTGTCCCCAAAAAGTGGCAAAATTTCTCAGCTGTACAGTTTTTGCTTTGTGTTTGAAACAGAATTTGGTTAATAAGTGTAACATGCAAATCGCCATTGACCTCTGAAAAGTATCTCAAACCCATAAACTAAACTAAGCAGCCCCGTGTTACGCTGCTTTCATTTTAAAGGCCCTGCACACCCACGCCGGTGTTTTCAGTTATTCTTGCTAACAGCACTTTCGCTCCTGATGAAGGTGGGTGGAGCTATCCTGGTACTACGTGATGTCACAGGACTCTGCGGTACCAATAACAATGACAAAAGGGTAATTTGCCGAGGCCTAAGAGGTGCAACAAAGGAGAAAGAAATTGCCAATAAAACCACATATGTATGTGCGCACACAGCTCTGAGAAGAGGTCTTATCACCTGTGTGGGTTTACAATGGGTGTCCAGGGCCTTCACATGTTTTTTATTAGCTTTAATAGACATTTTCTCAACTTATTAAAGAACACAAGATTGTGGTGAAAACCAGAATGACTGTTTGTGGGAGAAAGCATGATTACCACCTGCTGTTTTGCGGGATGATAAATGTCAGGGTGTGCTTGACATGAACCCGTTTGTGTGACGCGCTGAATGACCACACTTGAAGACGGGGGGAAATGCCTGCTAACGGTGAGAAGTCGTTCAAATGGGGGGATAGTGCCACACGCTTATAGCTAGTCTTTCTTTAAAGGCACGGTGTTGCCCTCCTTAGTTCATACAAAAAGTGGTGAGAATAGTAATGCAAAGAAGTTCAAACCCTGCATACACTCTCACCTCCGCACATTGAAAAGTACAAAAAGTTTACAATTGTGACGTCGGAAAGGTGTTCGGGAGGAGGTGTCAAATGCTGGTTGACCATCTGAAAATCACTGTCTGAGGCACACTGACCCCTTAACTACAGCGTCATGATCTGCATTTGTTTCTGAGGGACAGTCAATATTCGCACAACCACAAGAGGTCGCTTGACAGGAAAACATAAACATAAGGTGTATTCAGCATTTGAACAAACAACGTATGACGTTGTTTTCAGGTAACTGTATGATAGAAGTTTTGCGTTGTGACAAAGTAGAACTGCAGATATACTATAACAAAAATGTTCAGGTGGATGCTTGGTTATATTCATGTTATTCATATCAAGGGTGGTCTTGGTAACTGAATTGTAAATTAATGTTTGAGGTGTGTTTGATATGTAGAAAAAGAAGTCCCCTCTTGTACGGGACCCATCATTTCTACTTTCAGACCTGCTTCCATCGCAAAAAGGCTCGATGTGGCTGGTCGAACTTGCTAAAAGTCACAAGGATTACAACCAAGAGAGAAAGGTCTAACAAGAGACAGAAACAATCGAGCGAGGGCAGAGAAAAGGGGATTGTTGTGATTAAAAGACAATTATCTGTGCACATCGACTTCCCAGTGTTGTGCGGTGTCAGGCTCGAGCTGAGCTGTTCTGTCCCAGAAGGCTTCGGGAGACAATGGCTACTGTGTCAGGAGGAGGAGGGGGGTGGGGTGCATTAACAAGTCTTGGGGTTTCATGACACTGTCACAGCACCATGCAACTGTGTGGACACTCTTAACGGCACATTTACCCTTAATGATGAGTTGTGTTTTTTTTTATTAATGGTAGTAGTAGGAAGGATGAGTTGGCAGGTTGATATGAGCATATTTCCCTGTTTGATTTACAGAAAACCTCACCACTTGGAAGTATATATCGTAACTTTATCTGTCTCAATACATGTGTGTTGAATGTCAGGAGGGCTGAAGTGTTGCAAAGTGGAACTATTACACAGATTGGAGAAGAAGAAAACTAAATCATTGTGCCTTAAAGCAGCTTCAGAGTGACGTCAGTTCACTGTCTGGTTCAAGGACCTCAAGAAGGAGTCTGTAGTGCCTTCGATCAGAGAGGCACAGCTCTTGTGTTTCAGCCTCAGCTTCAGAGTAAGGTGTAGTAAAGCCCAGTGCCCCTGTCATATTTCTGCAAAGGTCAAAAGTGTAATGGAGATAAAACAATTATTTAAGTCTAGTTCAACAGATTTGTACTCATCTGTGCTAATTATGACTTTTGAGCTAATCAGAACCAAGACAGCTTCTTTTTAAAACACTCCCGTTTAACAAAACTAATGCGTGAACTGCACTGAAGAACTTAAGAAGCACAGACGATTACACTATCAGAAATCACAGCAATCTGTAACCAAACATCTTCAGCTGGCTGATCACAACACAGGCCTTCAATGATGGCATCATCATGAAAGCTACATTAGCACTAATGCCGCGTTCGTGTCATATCTTAGATATTGTAATTATGAGTTTCAGAAATGTAAATACTGTTCAGGTCAACATCTGAGTTGTAATTACGACTGGGGGAAGCTCCAAAAAGCTCCGATATAACTGAAATGCCAAACAAACATGGACGCAACACTCAGCTAAAAGTCTGTCAATCAATGTAATTATTATAGTTATATTGATAATGCATAGTGTTTTTAATTCTGACACAACCAACTCTATCATCCATCCCATATGTCACAAGAGGAGGTGATGTTTTTCACTCTGTTAGAGAAAGGATAACTTTATTCTTGTATGAAACTGTAGTGAACGTGTTGCAGTATTGATCTGTGACATTGAACTCTGCAGCTTGGTGTTGTAGCTGACAAGTGTAAGGAGGTTTTAGACAATTTACTACAATACTTTACTGTGTATTCCTGTATGTATTTTCTCGTCAAATGTACATTATTGCTATGTCATGCAGACCAGATTTAAAAAAAACCAACAATCTACACATTTAAATGCAGGTTATGTGACTTTGACAACAAAACGTAGGTGATGTAGACAAACGCCTTTTTTCAAGAAACTTTCAAAATCATTTTTGTTTATTAGTGAAATGAATCAAAACCTGCGGCTGTGGAGAAAGCGGGAAAACACATATAACAATATTAATCACAATGTCATGCTCTGAAGATTTTGTGGTCGCTCTGGTTATACATGCAGAAACACTGTTCTGGTTTTTCAGTTTCTCAACCCTTTGAAGCTTTGACTGACTACTGTAACCCATATTGGTCCTATCCTTCCTCATCATCTGAATCGCCCCCTCCCAAACTCACTTCCTGTCTTTTGTTACACTGAACTCAAAAACCCCAAAAACAACCCAAAAGACAAAATGTGGATGTGCTCTTCATCAATTCAAAATGATGAAACATGCTCAGTTCCATCCAGCGTGAACCAAGTGGCTGTGTTGGATAGAAAGGCCTCGGAGCTCAAAGCCTCACCCATATTTGTTGGAACGAGGGGAAACAGTGTGGCCCTTTGTGGCCCCATGTGTATTTATGAATGGCTGGGCCTCGGGGCGAAGCCTCAGAACAATGCTGCTACACTGAAGGACTGATTTTCATACGGGAGGGGTGGTGGTGGTGGTGATGGTGATGATGGTGGCGGCGGCGGTGGTGGGGAGGGCAGTTTATTCCCCACTGTTGGGGCTTGGTACAGAGAGTGGCGAGAGGTCTTGCTGGCAACGGGCTGTTGTGACGCTTTGCATGTGAGTGTCAGAGGGAAGGCTGCTGGAAGGGCTCGTACAGGAGCTGCTGAACGCTTGGAGGTCGGCCGCTGTCACCTACACAGGTGAGCAGCAGCACTTCTTTCTGTTTCTTTTTTATGCCGTTGGGAGCTTTTGGAATTGGAGGTTTCATGGCAGGAAAGAAGCAACAAAAACTATCTATCTATCTATATGTCTATCTGATTTTGTTATTTTTGTTCTTTAAGGTCAAACACCTGCAGTCAGGGTGTGTGCTTTTTTGCGTGAGCGTTCATGGATGAGGTGATGAGTGAGCGGGTGAAAAGATTGAGAGCTGGATGAGTCAGAAGTTAGACTGAGTTAGGTAATGAGTAAGTGTGTGTGTGTGTGTGCATGCCCTAATGAATGCGTGCATGAGTGAACGTGTTTGTGATGATGTTTAAGCGTGCACACATGACTGAGTGTGTTCTTTGTGTGTATGTGTGTGTTTGTGTGTGTTGTTCGATGTTAGCGGGGGCTGCTAAAAGCCCAGACAGTTATTACTGGACAGATTTCGCTGCCTGTGCCATTAGCGCTGAGCCGTTCCTGTAATTGCCAGAGCGTAATAGCACATCCAAACAGATCTGATGCCAGGTAGAAGAGCCTCCTGATTGCACAGCCAACCAAAACAGTTATTAAGTAATTAAGTAATTTATCAGTGGTCTGCCTTCTTCAAACAAGTGAAAGATATGTTTTCTTTAATGACTGTCAGGAGCCACAGTGTTATATTGCATCTGCAAATAGAAGATTTATAGAGAAAAAGGCAGAAAGACACATGTTCTCTGTGGTGTTGCAGTTTTAAAAAGGGAAACAAGTATTTCATCAAAATCAGAGTGGTGGTGACATATTTGAGTTTCAGATCTTTGACCTTTAATTATAGCTTCTCTGTTAGGCCAATGAATGTATTTTGTAAGAATCGGTGAACGTGTGTAGCAAGTTTCTCCATCCAGTTAGACTTTCAGTGTACGATTTAGGGCATTATTAAATCTTTAAAAATTTGAATGGATTCTTCGTTCTTGTAATGAAACAGTAGATCAAGCTCAGCTCGCATCATTCCTTCATGAATGACAATGCCTCCCATCAGGCCAAACTTTCTTTTCAGTGCAAAGATGTGTCATCCTTACAAATGTCAGCAGAATCAGATGAGTGCCGGACAGAGGCTGGCAGATTTCTACAGACTCTCACGGTTTAGGACAGCAAGTCAAGTGGACAGTTTTATGGAGCATTGCGATGGGGCCACACTTTATTGAACAGGTGACGGCCCTGTTTGTCGGCCCCTTTTGTTCAGAGCGGAAGGGAGAGCGCGCTAACGAGAGAGGAGGCCTGTGGCTCACCATCTGCCCACTGGGCCGGGGGATTGCCAGGGTCACCAGCTTTGCCAGGTAGAAAAGATGGAAACAAGCTATTGGGGCTCCTGGTCTCTTTTAATGTTGGTGATCTGGAGTTCTTGTCATGCTCACTTCATCTGCTTGTGGTACAAGCACATGAAAACAATAAGTGATCTATGTCTGATGGTTTTGTCTTAGAATATAAAGAAATGCTCAAATGTATGTGGCTTCTGTGGGGACACAGACCCATGCAAATAATAAGAAAAACCCTCTCGACATTCTGAAGTCATAGTTTATTTGAATAATTAAATTGTCACAAGGGCAGAAGTAAATACAAAAGCAGATGCATTTTCTAGATAAGATGAAGCCTGCCCTAAAACACTAAAATACTACATACATTATGGTTAAGAAAAATAAAAACAGAGGTACTTGATGCACCTTACATACACTTCAAAGTATCTACTTTAAGAGGCAAATAGCAGCAGTGGTTTTATTTTCTTTGATTACACGTTCAGTCAGAATCTCATATTTATGCCAGCACTCTCTGCAGTACCTTGGACAGACTGTGTGACTGGATATTGGCATTTCTCCGTGTTTATGTTTGTATCTTGCGTTTGTGTGTGTGCGGTGCGCCGTGCTCATCGCAGCTCAGCGCACCATGTGTGGGAGGGTGAGCAGTCATGTTTTAAGACCATCTGCTCCTCTGAGTATTTTAGTGGGGGCCTTAGCTTGTGGTGGACCAACGCGCGTCACAGGCAAACAGCAAAAACGCAAGCTGTGAGCGGGCCTGTTCCGGAAAAATTCCTCCAGTTTTTCCCTCGCACAATGTGCACTGTTCTGCGTACAAGGATCCCATTCTTTGCCCCTCTGTGCAGGAGCCACGGTGAAGCTCTTGTACACGGGCCGCAGATGTTATTCACAATGAAAATGTTCTCCTTGGCACAGTCGATTGTTTGCGTGAGCAATTTCAATAATGCAAAATGACTCATAAAAGGTGTCGTGGCCTGATTTAGCAGAGATGATTGTTCAGATAGCTTCTGTATCCCTGAAGCGTGATGTGGAATGAGTAATTACGTTGAGGTTTGATTACTTTCGATATTAAAAGAGGAGGTTCTGCACACGGCAGGATAAAGATCAAATGCAGATAAACATGCACTGATGTCCTTACAGATTACATATCTTCAATTCTACACTGACTTATTCTTTGTCTTTTGGCTTCTACTTTTTCAACATGCTATTTCTTGTCGTTAGTTTGTCCTTTTTGCTTCTTTCTTTGTGATCAAACAGAAACAAACATGACACGATCTTTTCAGCTGAACGCTCACGCTGTCTGCTCTCGCACATTAAATGTACACACACTCCATATACAAGGACTACATTCCCAGCAGGACACTGGGGCAGGCTGGGCTTACAAACAGCACAGAGGGGATGCAGAGGAATGTCACATAGCTGCACACCCCACACTGACGAGTGTGGTGGCATGCCTTATGCCGCATGTGTGTGTAGGGGGGTTATGGCATTTGTACATGGCTCCGGAGCGTCAATGCAGCATTCTCTTCTTCTGCTCTTCTCCAGACTGTTGGAGGGATTCCCTTGAGGTTCGATGCCATCACTTGGCTGACGGCCTAGCGGCTTTTGGACACAGTGACTCACGTTACATGTAACAATGAGAGCAGGAAAAAAACAAAAAACGTTCCACTTGGACAGACAAGTTGCCTTTGTGACTTTTATATGTAAACTAGGTGGACCTCTGAGTGGATCCGTGCTTGTGCTCCCCGCCTACAAACATTCCTCAGCAGGGAAAATATTAGATCTGCATACAGCTGAAAAGATCAATGATCCTGCCCTGGAGCCTTATTTCTAATTTGTGAAATTCTAATTCATTCAGCCATAATTGTGAATTAAAAAGTCATAGAAAGGACATTTCTGGGAGGCTCTCCGACAGTGCTTGATAAAAACCTCACATATGAATCATAAACTAAAACAATAGAATCACATACGATCTGAAGAATAATAATAATGAGATAAGGTGCAGGATACAAATCTTAAATTTACAATGTATACTATTTACAATTGTGTGATTTAGGCTCTTTTAGATGGTGATTTTGAACAAATGAACCTTTCTAAGATCACAATCTGTGTCAAACCAATGTAAATCTGTAATTTACATAACCATATTCATCTCCCGAGTTCTATGTTCCTCCTACTCTCCGTATGTTGCTCTAACGCCGCCTTACCCAATATGATATTGACTCATCATTCCTTCGCTGACAGCGTTTGCCCCTGTGTCTTGGGCACCACTAGCATGACAAAGTTCAGCATACTGTGTTTTGCTTTGACCTCAGAGGGAAATATGATCGGGGTCCAGAGTTCAAGGCACTGAGACACATATGACAGCAGACACAGGGAAATGGTGGAAAAGATGAAAGGAATGCTGAGTGGGCCAAAGAGCAGCTCTAGAAATGCCTGAACGCATATTCAGAGCTGCCCACGACACATGTAAAGCAGTGCTCACACAGACTCCCTCTCTTCCCTTTCCCCTTGTCTTTCTCGCATCTCTCTTTGTCTCCCTTTTCTATCCTGTCCCATAGAATCTGACATCTAGGATTCAGAGCAAGACGACCAACTCAGGGAGAAGAAAAACAACGGGAAGAAGAAGAAGAAGAAGAAGAAGAAGAAGAAGAAGTCAGGACTGAGAGGGAGCAGGAGCCTGGTGCTGAGGCTGGTATGAGGCAAGTGTTTTTGTGTGCGTGTTGCGCGAACTTGTGTGTAAGTGTGCACACGTATGCTGTGTGCTTTGTGCCAGCCGTTTGTCTGCCCCATCAATGAAGCCGTTGTTGTTGGGGCTGGTGGTGGTGGTGGTGGTGGTGTCAGTGGCCCTGCCCGGCTGCTCGGCTCTATTCTCTCCTGCCGTTGCTGATGCACGGCCTCTCTGCCTGGACACCGCTCGTCCAGCTCCTGGCCTTTTGTTGCAGTGCAGATGGTGCAGCTTGACGCAACTGTGGAGAAAAGTTAGGACTGTGACAGCCAACAGTGCGGCGTTATGGGCCAAGATGTCTCAAAATGCAACGCCTTTCAGTCTTAGTGTGTCAGTGTTTATTTTTAAAGCGGCTACAATCTATATTCTTTTATAATAACAATGTTTAAAATGACAATGTGAGAAGCGACACTCGTAGTGATGAACCTACAGAGTAATCACTTGAAACTGCAGCTCTCCTTCGCTTTACGGAGCTTTCTGGATAGTTTCAGCTCATTGATTAACTGTCCGGCCAGCAACTTTACTGTTTTGTAGTAGAGGGTAGCTATTACCCAAGTACTGTCTTTCTTTAAGTGCTCAAATATCTGTACAATTGTAACTGTCTGGCTGTGGGACTGCACGAGAAGCAGCACGAGAAATCCACAGTTTCTTGCAATGTTGACCAATGAAACCAACAGAATTCTTCACTTCTCTCCATCAACAAGGCTAATATTGGCTATGGATTCTCCGGGGGATGTTGGGATCTGTTAATCACGAAGCTCTAAAACACAATCCCCTCTTAGGCCTGCCATCTGCACACACAGGCTGCTGCAGCATGAGGCTAAATCCTCTGCTTCTACTGCTGCATGTATTAATTCTACATCCACTGCACAAGTAACAGTCATCATGATAATAGTATACATTTGATTTGTATAGCATTGAAGTAGTTACAAATGTCTTCAAAAACCTAAATTTTAAAAGCCACTTAGTATGCTGAAAGTATAAATTCAAACTAAACACTTGGAAATAATGACATTACATCCCACTGATGATGAATTACAATATTTTCCTGGCATTGCAATAGACTGCATGCAGAGTGGAGAGGGACAGCGCTGCAGATTAGCTTTGTAAAATCTGTAGAACATGTAGAACAACCTTAAGTGTTACAGTACGAGCAGTTAGTGACTGAAAGTAATAATGAAACGTCAGTTAGAAAAAGTGATGATGTTTTTAGTATTAAAATAAGTTCCCACAACAGGGTGAGCTTGCTGGGAGATATCACTCATATGTGTGAACAAGTTAGATCAGGAAGGACAACAGTTTGATTTGACTGGAGAGGTATATATTGTTCCAAAGTCTCATTATTATTATTGTCATCATTGGCTGGAATTTATTAAGAAAATGATAGTGTCTTGTCAATAAATAGGAGTTTATTAAGCATAATATTTATTATGTTTGAGACTCAACAAGCAATGCTATGTTTTATCTTTGTACTTACCATCATATAATAAGGATATAAAAGCCACTAAACTCAACCTTTTTGGTTGAAGCAGCAGCAGCACAGAGCCAACATCCTGGTTTTATTTATATCTACTGACTTGAATTGGACCTGAATATTCTGCTGCTGTATGTTTTGCTTGTTTTCATCACACACTCACACAAACAGGATGAATGGACTTTCAAGCAAAAGTAGATCATGTCTGTGCTACCTGTTGAAGCTAACTATGGGAAGTTCTGCAAGTCATCGGAAAGACGTCTACTTTTATTCACTTCAAGGGAAATACTTTTCGGAGTTTACATGTGTAGGTTAGGTTTTTATTAGTCAGCAAACAAACGTCAAACTGCACCTTCCTCTCCCCACAGCTGAGGGACGAGTCCCATGTTTACACTTTGCTCACATTTATACCTACAACATGTGCCTGTGAGAACAGAGACATCATAATGACTCATATTTAAGTTCTGCTGGACATTAGTGACACTTATGGCACATTATTGTAGACTATAAATAGAAAGAAAAGAAGAAGAAGAGAAAACCAACCCAGACACAAAAAGACACAAATGTCCTTATTTTCTCATTCAATAAAGATATCAAGTAATCCATGTCTAGTGCTATTCAGCTCATTTTCAGATTTTCTTAATAAATGCAGTGGCATTTGTTTACATGCATTGTCATCACATTACCTTATTGTACAGCCCAGATCGTGTTAGTAATCTGCTGATGACATGATGTGTGGTGACTGGAGATTGGCGTTCTGTCAGAGTTCAGCCAACAGTGAGTGTCATTCACTGGACGGGCTTACGTATAGCGACCGTGATGAGTGACTCTACTGAGGGGCAGCAAGCAGGTGCTGACTGACGCTGAGTTTGTGTGTTTGCGTGTCTTACTCTGGCTCTGTGGGAGTGAGGGGACTGTGAGTGATTGTAATCGCCTGGTGATGCTGATGTCACCAGTATGTATATGTTTTTTTTCACAGAGAATAAAGGCTGTCAGGCTGTCTGGGTGTGAGTGAGCACCCTCTAGTGGAGCTGGTGAGAAGCTGTCCTGCAGAGCTTCTGTCTGTTTATAACCATCAGCATTTCAAGGTAAAACCACAGTCACACCACAGTTTCACATCTCACATATTGCTTTGTGAGATGTGTGATTGCTTTGACACAAAACACATTCAAGTTTCAAAATTTGATTTCAAAATGTTGTTAAGAATTAAGTCAGTTTGATTTTAATCTCTCATCAAACAGCAAATGTGCATCTCCAGTTCAATTAGAAAATGGGCATAAATTAACACAAAATACCAGCTACCCATTCACACTTTATTTGGAACTCAGCACCCCGAAAACATAGATATATATATATATATATATGGAAACAAAACATTTTCATTTTGCAGAAGAACTCTTTTGTCAGGCAAACATTGCCTCACTACAAATGTTGATGATCAGTGATTCAGTAAAAAGACTAGGTATTTCTTAAAATTCAAAAGCATTGTCCTAAATTTCCGATTTTTTTTTTTAAGTTGTTTTTGTAACAGTTCTACTCAAAAAGGTTTTTGATGAATGTTTGGGTTCCATGCTACACTCAAAACCCAGACACTAAACTGTTAAACCTCAGATTCTCAGAAACATGTTGATGATTTGTGAGATTCTTACAGGTAGATGTAGATCCTGAGTCACGCAGCAGCACTGATGCTGCAAACAAGACATTTCAAGGTTTGTTTTTCTCTCGATGATGCATGTGCTGTGACTGACAGGATGTTATGTGTTCCAGAGGTCTATGGTCCAGCGTTGAGACCATGTGGTGTTTGGAGCTGCTTTTACCACTGCTATTGATCATCAATGGTAATCATTTCCTGTACTGACACAGCTGACATCTCCTTCCATTGTACCTTAAACTCATCACTATGCATGCAGTGATCTTCATATTTCACTGAACGTGTGTTTCTGATCTTCTCTAAGATGCCAGCTGTCAGTGGAACGTTTGGGTACCGCGGGACATCTCGGCCATGACAAACTCCTGCGTGGTCATCCCATGCACCTTCATGTATCCGTCTGGTATCAGGCCGTACCGTGGCATTCACGGTATCTGGTACTACGGCCAGCCGTACCCTCAACTCTTCCCTCCTGTTGTCTTCAAAACACGCACAGACGTTGTGCACGAGAGCTACAAGGGCCGCACCAAACTGCTGGGCGACCTGCACCAGAGGAACTGCACTCTGCTCATCAACAACATCGGCACAGAGCACTCAGGGAGATACTACTTTCGTGCTGACCTCGGTGGAGCCAACATGTATACGTTCCCAGACTTTGCTGAACTCAAAGTTCTGGGTGAGTCCCTTATCAGAGTGGCATATACATTAAGCTGTAACCAATAAACCAGAAATATGAAATCACTTCAAAGCAAAATAACAATTTAAGGTATTAATTATTAGAGTTTTGACTTTAATCACTTTAACACAAAAGCTGCATATGTTTATTAGACCAAGTTTTATTTGAAGAATACAACTGGTGAAGGAATTAACATTGTATAACTAAAAAAGTACATTTCAATTCACATTATATACTGTATGGAAAGCCTGCTATTTATTATAAATACGACATTTTAAAGACCTTTTAATCCATTTAATCTGTCTTTTGATTTGGGGTAGCCTTGCCTTTACAGCTTTGATGTTTCCCTTTTTGTCATTTTTTTCAATTTATTTCATGCAATTGTTATTAATTTAAAGTTCCTCGTATTATTATGCATGAAAGAAATCCAATAATGTCTTTGTATTCCTGTCCACCAGATCAACCCAACATCGACGTGCCAGATGAGATTGTCAGCGATGAGAATCTGGAGCTGACCTGCTACGCTCCAGACAACTGCCCTGACATGACTCCAGAGATCCAGTGGATGTACACCGACTACCTGCCCGACCCGGAGTTCAGCTCTGACTACCTGGAGGAGAGCAACACAGCTGTACTCTCCAGCACGCTCACCTTCACACCCAGACCCATGCACAACGGGCAGCTCCTGGGCTGCAGGGTCTACTACCCCAACACCACACTGGTCTATGAGAGGCTCATCTCTCTAGACATCAAGTGTAAGTTAAAAAGCACCTCACACTATAAGGCCAATAAGTAATAATGTGTTTCCATCTGTCTGTAGTCTCAAAAGCACTGTTGTGTCTGACATGTCATACTAGAGTCCCAACAGCAATTATGAATTCCTATTAAATTAATTTATTTTCTGAGTGGCTCAAACTTGAACGTATCCCTTTAGTGTTTGTGTCACAAAGAAAAAAACCCCAAAACAGCTTCAGTGTTCCCAAAATTACGTTTTAACAACCATGGAGCTTACACTAAACTACAGCTAGCTTTCAGTTGACAGGAAGTCTTTGTAGGTCAGGCAGAGCAGAGTCAGCTATTCAGAATAATATTCCTCTGCATCCAGAAAAACATGAGAAATCCAGATGCAAAACATGGCAGCTAACAAGGAATTTCTGGATAAAACTAAATGGAGAGTGTATAGCCATGCTAGTGGCTCTCTGAGGCTGGACTATGTACAATGGGCAGGTTGACATTGCAATCCACAAAGCCATGCCGCTAGCATAGCTAAAAATCAAAGTAATCAGTATACAAGCAGAATCTCCATGTTTCCTTCGTATTTGAACATTACATCATGTGGTAATCTGAGCTTTAATTTGAGGGTCTGCACAGGAAATGTAACCCTATTATTGTTCCGCTAGTCTATTCCAAAAAAAGAACATCAATATAGCGCTATCCCACATTTTATGGACTGAATTGTATGTTGCCAGATCTGTTTCAGCAGCAAAGATCAACGCTTTTTTTTGTTTTTGAGTTAATCATTCAGTGTAGTTTAGACACATGCGTCCTGGAACATTAACACATTCTCCACTTTACTTTCCCTCCCAGATGCTCCACGCTCTGTGTGGGTGAACGTGTCCTCGGAGGTGATGGAGGGCAGCTCTGTGATGCTTCACTGCGAGGTGGACAGTAACCCACCGTCCAGGATCTCCTGGATGTTCGGAGACCAGGAGGTTCTCTGGGACACGGCGTCCAACGTCTCCCTCTCCCTGGATGATGTGACGCCTGCGCAGGAGGGAATCTACACCTGTGTTGGGGACAATGGCTATGGCATCATGAACACTTCACTGTACCTGGCTGTCAAGTGTAAGTCTCTGAGACAGTAGCTGTGTCCCAGTTCCAACATACATACTGTACCGCACAATCAGTTTGTGGATTATGGATTATCAAACAGATCTCACACACACTCCAGGTTTTCACAGAATTTTGCTGTATTTTAAGGCCATCTTCAAGCGCTCTCCCATTTTGTTGTTGTAGATACGTCTCAAATCACCCCTCTTGCTGCTGTTGATACGCATGCTCAGTATTTTCCAAACTATCCTTGCTTCACCAATAAATCAATATGAACTGCAGAGCGTCGGCAATAGCAGAACAATAAAGAAGTGTGTTGGGCAATATTGAGGAAAAATCGGAGCTGCGTCCCAAATCCATAGAACATACTAATAGTAACATAAATCAGTGTGCTTTTTTGTCTGACACAATCAGTCTGTGACCTTAGAATGCCACTGCCGATAAAACGTGACAAATAAAAAAAAGAACTAAAGATTTAATACTTTATTTTTTTCTGAGATCTCCCTGATGCTGTATGACCTTTTGCAGCTGTGAGTTTCTTTGTGCATTTCATTGTGAGACATTAGTTCAAAATCAAATGGATTTAGTATGCACACTTTTATTTTTCCTACTGCATACTCAAAACCTGATGATAATTAGTATGCATTATGGAAATGGCACACAGCCAGTGCTTTGTCTTTCCTCTTGAACAGTTAAAAATGTGAGACGGTTGGAGGAGTTGTGTGTTTTCAGGGCCTGAAATCTCTGCCCAAAGTAATCATCGAACGTTTGCTTAAAACGCACATTTATTTTATACTAAGATAGTATAAAAACACTCTCAATGTGTCAAATGACACATTGATCAATGGGGTCAAATGATCACCTGAAGCTGCAGCTCCCCTCGGCTTAATGGAGCTTTGTGTTTGTTCACTCTCCCCGCTCTCAAAGTGCTGTTTTCTGCCGCAGAAGGCAGCAGATTTTGGCAACAAAAGCTCTAAAAACACGCTGTGAATTACCTGCTCAGCACCAAGCGGCAGACAGACACAGTTAGAGACTAGCTGGTGAACATATTGGAGCATTTAGCAACTAAAGAGACAGATATTTCCCCCAGGAGTTGATAGAGACCAAAAACAGGGCTCAAAGAGTGAATATTGGACTTTATTTGTATATTTTCCAGAAACATGAATCCAGATGAATGATGATGTTGCTCCGTAACTGCTGGATGTGTAAAAAAACAACTGTTTGTTAACAAATTAACCATTTCAACTTGTTTTCGCTGCCCACAAGCAGCCCAAGAAATCAGCTATTACAGATTTAACTGTGTTGTTCCTTTAAAGTAAAGAATGTAACATGTATTCTTTCAATTCTCAATACTGTTGCAGACCCTCCCCGTGAGCCCCTGGTAAACGACTCTATGACAGTACAGGAGGGAACCTCGCTGGCCCTGCACTGTAGTACCCAGGGCAGCCCGGCCCCAACCCTCACCTGGCTCAAGGACGGGGAGCTGGTGGGCACCATCACCGCCGACGAGCTGTCAGTTCTGGAGCTCGTGGAGATCACACCGCAGGGAGACGGACAGTACCGCTGCCTGGCCGAGAACGAGCACGGAAGAGCCAGCAGCTCCCTCAACATCACTGTTGAGTGTGAGTGCTTCACTGTGCTGTATTTCACCCAGCAGTAGTGTATAAAAGCAGGACATGTAATGAGCATCTCTAAAGTTGCTGTTACAACATTCTGAAGTGCAATAACCAGCTTCTATGAATTACACTTGGAGAGTTTCAAAATATCATGCTTCCATTCAGTAAATAAGCATTTCTTTTACCAATTCTTGACAAAAAAGACACTAATTTATGAAGTATAACTGAGAAAAAACCTTTAATATTCATATAAATTCACATTCAGTGCTGTCATTGTAGCTCTTCACTTTGCTGCTTTCTTCATTAGATGCCCCCGTCCTTCTGGAGGAGTCAAAGTGCACGGTGGTGAGGGAGGGTGTCCAGTGTGTCTGCATGGCCACAGGAAACCCTGAACCCACCATCGAGTTCTACCTGCCCGACCTGAACGTCACCATCAACGAAACAGACGGCCGGTACAACTTCTACACGCACACAGACGGACACACCTCCACGGGCATGATCAAGCTGCGGGAGAAAGGCGAGCGGGTCGACAACGGCCCTGCTGTCAACGTCCACTGCAGCATCTACAACATGTACGGAAGAGAGAGCGTACACCTGGAGCTACAGCAGGAGAGTGAGTTCACACCGAAACTCATTCTTTACTTTTGATTCTTGTAGTGATGTTTGATAAAACCACATTTTCTCTCTCTGCCTCTTCTGGGTCATCTTTCTAATAGCATTCTCGTGTGTTATGCAGTCTATCCTTATTGTAACCAATATGACATTATTGTAAAATTTAAAGGCTAACTCTGGCGATATTGTACAGTTTTCTTATTGTCAACAAAAACCACAAAAAGACCAAAACCAACAACAAACAGATATATCTCATTCCTTTGTGCTGTAGACCTCCATCATCCAAAAACAATTAAAAGCACACCAGTGAGCCCCGCAGTTCCATGACATGTTCCTTCATTACCACGAACATGCGCACTGTAGTTTAATTTGAGTCAACCCCATATTTTATTTGGTAGGCTACATAATGGATGTTTAAAATACTGTCTTCCTCTTCCCAATGCTCTTCTTTTCCTTATATGGTGTCTTCTTGTTGGCCAGGTGCACCGTTTTTTTTATGTGTAGTTCAATACGTTGGTGAATAATTAAGTTGTATGCCCCCATTTTGAATTTTGATCATCTTTGTTTCCAGAAAAGTACATGATGGCAGTTATAGTTGGCACTATTGGAGGAGTGGCGGTCATAGCCTTCATTATTGCAGCAGTGAGATACGTTGGCCACAACAACAAGAAGTGAGTATAAATGACAAACTAATGGAGAGAGCGATGCGAAGCAGAAGTAGTCATTTTCCTCACTAAGCATTTTTTGAAATCAAAGGAAACACTTAAGCCTAGTCATCCATTCTAAAACACATTGATGCACAGTGTACATGAGTGAATGTGGGATTGATGTGGACGTGAGAATCTTTTCTCTAGAGCAATTTCATTTTATTTGCCACGACAAGTCCCTGTTGAAATCGTTGGAGATCCACATTGGCTGCCTTGTGGAGTGGGTTAGTAAGCTGGACTAACCTTATATTTTGCAGGCACAATTCCCTGCTCTGACACTGCTTCTGTATCCTTGACCTGCTACGCTAAATACAACCCAGGTAGCCCTCTTAACCAAGGTGCTTTATTTTGGCCTCAAAGCATATTTGGACTCCCAAATTTGCAAGCTTTCTCTGGCAAATCACCCCTGAAGTGGGTGTGAGCTCAGCGACTAAACCCATAATTTTAACCACGTCACTCGCAGCCATAGTTGCCCTCCAGCATAACCCTATCAGAGCTTGTTGTTTTAAAATGGATGCCCAGGCTTGGCGTGTCGCCCTGCGTTAGTGGCAGTCGAGACCGAGTCTGATTATGTGACTCCGTCCCCCAGAGAGAATGGCAACCCTAGGCAGGACGTGGTCCTGGAGAACCCAGCTTTGTACTACAGCGCAGTCAAGAAGGACAAACAAAATCTGAGGAAGAAAGTGGTGAGACATGCTGATGTCAATGACTATGATTATGGTGGAGGATGGGTTGGATGACCATTCTCAGATTGTTTGGGGTTATAGTTCTGTGTAATGCAACAAGTTGTAAATGATGAGACCCCGTTTTGACCTCTGAAAATGAGGTAATAGAAGAAATCTCTCCCACTAGCACTCCATTAGCTCCAACCATGACCTTTCCAAACACTGTTTTCTCTTGCTTTCATCGCTTCTCTGCGTTTTTCTGTCTGTTTTTCTCTCCCCTAACTCTTGCACAGCTTAAGACAGAGCTGTTGGGCTCAAAGTTTAACTCCATTCTAGAGGAGACTACGGTAAGGTTCCTAAACAAATCCCCATTAAAAACACAAGCCTCAGTGTCAGATGCATCTCCTCGCATTTCAGCTTTTGTGTTCTGTACACTGCCGTTTGTTTCCGAAACTGCCTTCTGCATGGCTGCGTCATTGCTAACTCAAAGTGCCAAACTAACAGGAAACATCTCAATCTCCTTGTCAGTTGTCGACCAGTAACCACTAACAACCTTTTTTCTTTACTGTGTCTTTTGCGCCCGTCTGTCCTCGGAGGTGTCACCGGCACTTTGCCAGTAATTTGTGCCGCTGATCGGTCCTTTTGTCTGCAGGGAGAAGACGGGGATTATCAACCTGTGGGCTCTATGGCGGGACTGGAGAGGCAAGAGCTGAATTACGCTGCTCTGGAGTTTATTGGGGCCAGGCCCAGGGAGGGGGCCACAGGGAGGGGGGATGACGGCAGCAACTACACGGAAATCAAAGCCAAATGAATCGCAATCCTTCCCTGATCCCTCGGCTATGCGAGACGCAGTGGCAGCCCCGACACATCTTCTGCCCCGTAAACTGTGTAACACCCCCCCACTGGATTTCACCCTGCATATGATGACTCCTTGTCTCTCATTTCTTCAGATTTATCACATATTAATGTACCGCCCAATGCCAGAACTTCCCCCTCACGCTGCCCCTCCTCCATGGGACGCCCCTTCACACATCATTATTTTGGAAAA
The DNA here is from genome assembly GCA_036023655.1 of Nannoperca australis. Classification (NCBI taxonomy): domain Eukaryota; kingdom Metazoa; phylum Chordata; class Actinopteri; order Centrarchiformes; family Percichthyidae; genus Nannoperca; species Nannoperca australis. Next base: position 4,877 of record JAVQJD010082227.1, on the reverse strand, counting down.
CTGGTACTTTTTTTGGGGTCGGAGCATGACCCACTGGACAATGTTAAATAAATGATTTAAATGTCTAGCCTCAGTTGTAGTACATGAGCTCTAAAACATGCAGTGTTAACCAGCAACCATGTTTCTGTTGCTTTCTCCATGTTCTTCATTGTGATCGTTGATGCTATTGTCAAGCAACAGACATCTGAGTGCTTGCATACGTCTCACTATTTGCTGTACATCTGTCTGTTGTAACTGTCACTGTGTCTGCTGCCAGTCGAAGCATCAGGGCAAGGAGTAACGGGGCTTTTTCTTTTCTTATATTTATGTGTCTATCGGCTGAGAGCAAACCTCTCCTCTCTTTCCTTTGGCTAATTACATCCCAAGAAGATAATGGAAACGCATCTCAGCGTCTCGTTACCACATCATTGTATTTAATGTGTGCTGTGACTCGGTCGCCTCTCATAATAAATGGGGGGGGGGGGGGGAATTGTCACCAACACTTTTGATAATAATTGATGAGGTTTTGTAAATCCAAGTGATACACTGTCCACTTCTGAGAAATAACAGCTTCTTTTCAGCATTTTCCAGGTAACTGTAGAACATGTTAATATTTCTGGGGGAATTTCCTGCACTGTGGCCAATGCAAAATGTCTGTCTCATCTTCTACTTCTTCTCCCTAAAACATGTGTTCTAGCTGTCTGATTGATCTGGAAAATACAGACCTAAAGCACAACATATTTGCACGTGAGCGGCCAAAGTGTTATATCTTTTAGACAATGTGTGTGCGTGTGTGTGTGTGTGTATGCGTGTGCGTGTTCAAAACGTGCTGAAAGGTCATAGGACACTGACCACTGGGGTCTTCGGGAAGTTCGAGCATCACTTCCCTTGAGGAGTTGTTGCTTTATTCTCACAGAGTTGCATCAGATGTTTGAATGACAAACAAAGTGATGCTGACTAGCCAGTTGGTTGTGCTATTCAAAGACATTTGATGAACCTGTGGTGTAATATCAAAGCACACTAATAGTCTAACTTCATAATGATGGTGTCAATAATATATATTAATAAGATGCATATTGATAGGGAAAGGGATGCCAGTATTGTACAGTAAAATACCCTGCACGGCTGTTTTATCAGCAGGCACACATTTCAGTATTAAATGATGGATAAAAGCCAGTGTAGGAAGTAAAAATAGTCTCGTCACACATCATTCAAATACTTTTGACTGAACACTGTCTTACTATGAGTTTAAATGCAGGGAGGAACCTTGTTATTGACGGTGATTGTGGTTGATTTATCTTCTGTGTTAATCTATTTTTTCTATTAACCAATAAAAGGGAACTCCAGCAATATAGTATTGCACTTCGAATAACTTGGATGAAGTAAATAAAGAATGGTCAAAATCAAAGCTGACTTTAAGTCCACAGTATGGGTCAAGTTCCAAACCCACTGTCCTACATTACCCACAATGCAACTAATAGCATCTTTTTGTTAGACCCTCCCTGCCTTCAGTTATGAAATTGCAGTTTCCCCACAAAAATAACCCCCTTTGACATCACCGGGGGTTATTTTCTCAGATTTTACAAAGCTCCTCCAGAGCCGTGTTATAGGAGGACTTTGCAACGGTTTTAACAGGCTGACCTATACTGCCCATGATAAATACCTACCCTTTTATGTCAGCAAGTCAGAATTCCCCTTCAATGTTTACGAAGCCACCGCCCAACCCACCAATGAAGCCGCAACTGTGGTTCGTCAACTTCACTCCACTACTTCCACTTTGCATCACGTCTTGCAGGTCACACACCCGTGTTACTCTCAGAAGTGCTTAAAAGTAACTCATAAACAAACTGCAGCCTTAACTGATTAACATGGTCTGTCATTTTAAATAAGACAACAGGTAATGATTAATTGTTACTTTTATTTCACTTTCATTCAATGTAGTGAAAATACAAATTGATGTGCATTGTACAGTGTGTTGGATTGTTTTAACAGTTTGAGTCATGATAAACAATTTTGCCGTCTAAATGAATCATGCGAAACAAGTTTCCTCTGCACAAAAAGATTTCTAAAATACTGGAAGTAACAGCTACACTGTGTTGAACATCAAATGTGCAACTTCTCCACTGATTTTCTCCTCCTAAACAGACATTGTTACACTGTATGTGCTGATGTTGATAGAAGGCTCAAGTGGAAAGTAATATAGCTGTTGATGTGCAATGATCTCTTCTTCAAGACTAAAATGACTTTTGATTCACATGCAATGAGTAAGGCTTTATAAATGTATGTTATGAAACAACGTCGTACTGTGGCAGTCTCATTTAAAATGATGGATTAAGTTTATGAGGGCAGTAGCGTGTCTCTGTGAGAGGTTTCTAATTGGTTTTACAGTCAGTGGAAGTACAAAATACAGCAGAATTACACTATGAGGAGTACTTCAGTTTAAGCTGATCACATGAACCCAAATAAATCTCTCTCTGCCATAACCCCAGTTTGAATAAACTGTGTTCATGAAGCGTCAGGTTGCATCTGACAGAGGGCTTTGAAATATGTTAAATATAACGTGCAGGATATTTCTTCTGACATCAAAACATACCCATAATGCTGTGCTGTTTGCGGCCTGAGTATGTAAACCACATGTGAAACAAATGAGATCTTACCAGTGTTGGTGGCGGTATAGCCACATAACAGTTACTGTTGTGACAGACTGAGTTGCTGCCTGTTTCCAGTCTTAAACTTCTAACTCATGTTTGAAGTATTAAAATGAAACATGTAGAGTGCAGACAAATGAGCCAACTTTGTATGAAATTTGACTGAAAAAGTCAGAATTAAATACTGTACTTTTCTTAAAAAAAACCTAAGCAGGTTTGCAAAATGTATTGGTGTGTAATACAAAAATCCAGGTACGGAGGTTAAACATTATTTATACACTGTAAAAATACAGTTCAGGTAGTACAGTTAGTATCAACCAGCTATTTTCACATTAGCCACATTGTTCTGTCGACCTAATCATGGACACGCTGGCTACCATTCTTAAATTGCCTGTATGCACATAGTCCATAACCAGTTCCTGTTTTTGAATGCCTCATGGGGGGTTTATTTGTCATTACATAAAAAAAAAAAAGCAGAAATATTAAATATGTCTTACCTAATCTTTTGTCACAGTAAAATTTGTATGTCCTATATTTTGTGGTAATCATAATTGTCATTATGGAGTTTAAATATATATATATATATATATATATATATATGATTGACACAATAATTCAGATCAGGGTTTTTGCAATCTCTCTGCAAATTAGCAGTTACTTAATGACAGTAGAATTTCTGCAACGATGTAGTTTGCTTGCTCTTTTATTTTAAACAAGTCATTCATGCAAATTCATCTGTCTTAAGTTCCACTCAAACATAAATAAATAAAAAGTTGATTATTGATAGAAAACAAACTGTGAACCGTCTGTTTCTCATGCTGTCTTCTGCCTTTGTTTTAAAAAGAATGACATCAGCCTCAACAGCACTGCTGTCCCTTCGTACAGTTTCACAGAGCCACTAGCATGTACGACGTAGACCCTTAGTCACTTATGTGTAGCATGGCTGTAACAATTGCAATGAATCTGTCAAACTGACAGATATCAGATGCAGCCTGATTCAAGGTACTTCAGCAGCCCAAAGTGTGAACAGGAAGTCATCTGATATGCACAGGATGTTACTAAAATCACGTAACTTCCAAAACTACCACTATGTATATGTATCATGCAGTACAATGTTGTGTACAATAGAAATTAAGTCATTAAAACGGCATGATTTGTTCAATACATCTCCAAGTTAGATTGTTGCTATAAAAAAAATCACACATCTACAGTACTTCCCAATTCTTTGTAATTATAGATAACATACAACATACAAAAATAATAAATGTCTTTACTTTTTACTCACAGACACTAACCACAAACAGAGAAGAGAGAAAGGAGAAGGAAAAGAGAAAGAGACAGTTGCTGTAAAAGTCAGCAAAGATCACTGTGGAGAGAAGAGAGGAGAACCAGACAGAAAGAGGTAAAACTCAACTTTTACCTTTTACCGTGTACATACCTTTCTGAGGTACCTTTTCTCTGAATATTACAAGAATGTGTCAGTGCTGTTATTGAGCTGTTGTAAAGTTTATTTATATAGCATCTTTCTAGAACACGTCAAATGTCTTACAATAAAAAACAGCATTGCTGCACCCATGAGTAAAGTGCTAGCCACATTTATTCATGCAACTATGGCATAACTAAACACATATATCCACACACACACACACACACACACACACACATAAATATATATATAAATGCGCTAAATAAGCTATGTAAGCTGTTTTGTGACTGGAGATGTGCCAAAGCTGTCGACCATAAGTAGTCTGTGGAATCAGCTGAACATCATGTTTGTCTTATATCCTCTTTCTTTAAAGTGCTTGTGCTTCAGAAAAGAAGAGTTTGTCCTGTGGAGGGAGAGACTGAGTGTCTCAACATCACATCAGGATGTTGGTTCTCATCTGGGCGACTCTGCTGTTCCCTGTGAGAGGCGTCAATGCAGACACAGGTATGCATCTCTGTTGTAATCATGTTATGATGCCAATATTATATTTTTCAAATAGAATGAAAAATACTGAAATTCCATTATGTTGGTTATGCTGTTGAGCATGACAGCAGATATAGAAAACAAAATAGTCACATGGCCATCATTTATTAAATATGTTGTATTTTCAAAATGTAAGTATCCTCTGTCCCTGTGTTTCAGGTGCATCACTGAAGAGAACAACACTCTGTCAAAATGATTTCTGTATCACTCTTAGTGAAGGAGAAATAAGTGCAGAGGCTGGACTCTGTGTTGTGATACCGTGTTCTTTCACCACTGGTTAT
>JAVQJD010082207.1:0-11166 GCA_036023655.1 Nannoperca australis | reverse complement strand
CTCACACACACACACACACACACACACACACCTCTTCTGTTAGGCCCTAAAAGCATTACCAAGGCCCTCTACACTTCACTAGATCTATATATTGGCTTTGAGTAGAATTTACCAATTCTATTTTAAGAACATTTGCTGATTTGTGATTAGCATTTGAGGAGGTGATATTTATATGTCTCTGTGTGTGAATGTGTATATGTGTGTGCGTGACGGGTCCCCCGCCAGGCTCTCAGTAATGGTGGATATTTATATGAAGAGCTATCAAACAGCTGATGGAGGCAGATTACAGGCTTGTGGCTGGACAGGTAGCTATAGAGGTGTCAGCCCTCACTTTTACTGAATCAAGACTATTTCCTTTTTCTGCCACCTCACATTACAGATAATACCATGATATCAGCAGACCACTTTGAGACCAGCTTATTTTTCTGGTATAGGGTATAAAAAATAAAAAAAAGAACCAGCATGCTGTGTTAAAGGCAGGGCAAAGAGTAGAGAAAATCACAGAAACCATTGGTGTCACTGGGGGAATTTTTGGAAATGGGTCACTGCAGCAACACAGAATAGAGATGAGTGAATCAACAGTAATATTAGATATGGTAAGGTAACAAGGGATATTATTAACACTAAATTAATTCAAACAAATAATTATTTCTGCAATAATGTAAATTCATTAATTTTACATGATGGTTAAAATAGACCTGGCTCAATCACAGACACTTATTTTCCTATTATGTAAATGTACATGTGTATTTTAGCTGTACACGTTGCCGTTTTGTTCATTTATTTAGCTTTTTTTTTGTTTAAGAAAGGCATCACTGATCTTGGATTAATCCTTGCTTTGCAAATATAAACCTGTGTTCGACCGCGGTCTGTCCTGGCAAAGTGAAAGTTAAAAAAGTCAAGTTCATAATCACAATGTTACGAAGGAGATTGAGGGATTTTGGGGGGAATTTTGGAATGTGGAACACAACAAATAAGTAATAATAAGCATGAGGTGAGCAGAGGTTGATGGACAATGGATATTTCATTGGCACAGTTATGCAACATACACACACACACACACACACACACACACACACACACACACACACACCTGTGTGGAAAGTAGGCCGTGTTAGTTCCATAATCACACTCTTTCATAATGAGACTTATCTAACCGCTGATCCCATCTTGGATAGGTTTTACACAGCAACTAAACTGTGTGTGTGTGTGTGTGTGTGTGTGTGTGTGTGTGTGTGTGTGTGTGTGTGTGTGTGTGTCTTTCATGTGTTGATGCATCTATTCAAACACTACGTGTATAAAGACGGTGTGCGTCTGATGGCGTGGAGCACATTTCCCCCTCCGTATTCTTTAACCTCCCGCTCGTCTCTCCTGGGATGGAGGATTAGCCCGAGAAGGGAAATTAATGCTTTCTGGGTAGGTGGCGTTTTCTCTGCCTGCAGCAGGAGGTCCATTGTCTGGTTTGACATCCGCGCCTTACACGGGACATCTGATCTGGCAGCCCGGACACACACGACACAGCCGTTAGCACAGGGGGGACCGTGGAGGAAGCTCAAACATGTTGACAGGAAGTGCTGCCGTTTCCATCTGGGGACTATTGTCTGATCGGAGTCCAATACGCTTGTGATTAACGTAAAAAAAGTCAGTGAAGGACAGTAATGAAGATTTTATTGGCTTCCTGTTGACAAGTGGGCTCATGTCAACAGGAAGTTGATTTACGCCGGTGGTGTGAATCATTCACATGGGTTGGGAATTGATTGGGAGAGTCTGCAGGTAAGCCTGTAGTGGGGAGCGGAAGAGTAAATATTCGGAAATAGAGTTTGACGTATAGAATCCTGGGAGGGGATTGATTAGCTTTAAAAGCATGTGTGAGAGACAAGATAGCTCCATGCTGGACTACTCTCGGACAGGAGGGGGGGGTTGCAATTCTGATGCAATCAATGGCAGCGGGCTTAAAGGCAGAGACATTTTCCTAATGCATTATGAGCTTCGTGTATTATTCTGTTTCATTACTAAATAATGCAACATCAGGAAACTGATTTCTAACCATTCTTTGGGAAAAAATTCTCCAGGACATAATTGCTCTCTGCAAATGGCGGCATTAAGCTTCAGAGGACACAGCACGTCTTTGCTGCACTGCCACCTTCTTCTCTCTCCTCCGTCCACAAAATCCATCAAGGGAATTTAAGTAGCTGTTAATTACTTCCCCGTCCCCATTGAAAAGAGGAAGAGAGCGGGATACAAAATAGAGAGAGAGAGAGACTTTAAAAGAGCGAAAGCTTCGCTACGGTGCAAATCCTCTCTGCCTAACAAAACCAAATCAATCTATACCCCTCAGCCATCCACAAAACACTCTACACTTTCTCTCTCTCTCTCTCTCACACACACACACACACACACACACACACACACACACACACACACAAGAAGATGATCCTGTAAATCTGCGCTCTCTGGGGGCTGTTTGAGTGCTACTCCAGGGTTTTTGGGAGGGGGTGACCACAGGGGATCGGGGATTGAAGGAAAAGCGTAAATATCCCCAAATTGCAGCTAAAATGTAACATTAGGACTGGTAAGCCCCACTCTCACCCATAATCTTCCACAGCACTAAACCATGGCACTAAATGACCTCTATTACAGAGCCTGAACCCATTAAGTCAATACAGGAGAGATTACCTGTGAAATAGAGGCGACTAGCGGCCTGCTCTGACAGACATGGCCCCCCCAAAAAACCCCGGGGCCAAATTAGATCTGGGGCCGGGCACGGTGTGTGCCTGCAGGCCAGAATTAGAGGATGTAGTATCGACCTCTGCTCGCTTGTTAGGAAGGAATGTGTGTACGGGGGCATGAGATCAAAACCGGGGCAGTGTCGTCTGATTTAAGAGCAAGTGAGACTCTGGAAGCTGGTCTGGTGGTCAGTGGCGTCCTGTGCTCTGAACGTCACTTGTTGGAGTCCAGCAACAGTTTGTGTTTCCATGTGAAATGCTAAATGCCCAAAATGTCAACGTGCTGTTTAAAAAATAAAGTAAGTGGTCATTTATAACAACAATAGACTAAAATTATATTAGAATTAGATTCTGGGTTCAGAATTCATGTATTGCTTTAAAAAGAAGGGTACTGCCATTTTGTTTTTAATCTGAATCAGTCGTCAATGTCAAGGTTTAAAATAAAAACTAATATATTTAGTAGACATGGGCACTTCAAATCTTAATACTCATTTATACCCATTTTGCATCATGTAAAAAATAGAAAATGACAGCCACTGCAACCCAATGCTGAGAGTATTTAAATCACAATTCAAAGAAAGCCGTTGTTTTATCTCAATAAAAATATACATGTATTTACCTCTAGTCGTATCAGCCATGCCGATTGTGATGGTTTTATCTGTGTGGATACTTTTTTTTTTCTTTAAACACCTCTCTTCTCACCTTGTTTTGTCTATAGTCCATATCCTCACCTTCTCACGGAAATCCTCCCGACATCCTAAACTTCCTTAACATCCTAAACATCATCTCATTCCCTTAATTTCTTCCTGGAAAGGTTCCAGTCTCTCTCTTCGTTTCTCTGCCACACTTGATTTTTTTGCTATCAAGTAGTCAAGGCTGAAAATGAAGTTGGATATGTTTTTGTTTGTCTGTGTGTGTGTGTGTATTGTCCTGTCACAAGCTATACGATTAAGTCATTACAGTGCTGTGGGTGACCGGATGGTGCTGTTGTCTGTGTTGATGCAGGTTCAGATTCATGCATGCATATGTGTGTGAAGACCAAAAGTGAGGAGTGTGTGTGTGTTTAAATGTATGTGTGTGTGGTGTTTGTTGCCATAGCAGACGTCCCACAGGGAGCGGATAGCGGTGGAGATGGAGGGAGGACGTTTTTAAGCACTTCAAAGTGGCCTCATTCCACACAGCTGAGCTCAGAGGTGTGTGTGTGTGTGTGTGTGTGTGTGTGTGCGCGTGTGTGTGTGTTTTCTCTTCATGTAAACCTCTGTGTTTGTCTGTCAGTATATGTATGTCTGCAAATGTACATATGTAAATGTGTGCAATACAGTGTGCGTGCGTGCGTGCGTGAGTGCGTGCGTGCGTGCGTGCGTGAGTGTGTGTGTGTGGTAAAGATGAACCGTACCTGGCTTTGTTTATGCCCTCTTCCTATCTGGGCTCCTCTTGGGAATTAACTTCAGAGAGGTGTGTGTGTTGGAAGCTATTTCAAGTGTGTGTATAATAAAAAAAAAAAAAAAGTGACTTCTCACACACGCAGAGGGAAAGTGTGGACAGTGAAAGGATAGAGGGTGTCACAGTGACTGATGAGTTTCTGGTTGCAACCTCGGCCGCAGTAAAAGTGAAACCCCGTTTCTATCGCTTTGTCTCCTCTTTCCCCCGCAGGAGAAAATGGAAATAGCCAACATCGAACCGACGCAGTCAATAGCACTCTCCAGAAAAAGAGCTGAGAGGGACAGAGCAGACTGATGGAGGGAGGAGTGGGCGATAGCTGGAGTATGTCAGGTTTCATCTGCTCTGTGTGACACGCGGCGCTCTGACAGCTCTGCCGTCTCTCTCTCTCTCTCTCTCTCTCTCCCCCATCGTTGTCCTCTATTTCTTTCACGTGCACTCTCTTCTGCCTTTCCCTCTCTTTCCAGCCCAGCCATCTTTATCGGTCTCTCACCCCCTCGGGGTTGCCATTTTGCAGCATATGGCTCTCCCACACAAGTACTCACACATGCACTGCCACATGCGTTCGCTCATACACCCTCACATGCGCTCTCTTTCCCTCTCTTTTCCTGTTTATTTGCTCTTCTTCCTTTCTCCATGTGCCTTTTTTTTTTATTAAAATAGCACCCCGCCAAGTTGTTTGCATTTAAATGAGCTGATTATGAAAAAGTAACAAGATGAAAAAGATGATTTTAGAAAAAAATATTCTCTGTCTTTTGGTGTTTCCACTGACCGTTTGATTGGCTGAAATGGCTGTCAGTCGGGCATTCACAAGCCGTCAGTCAGTGTGGAATCTCGCGTCTCCACACATGATTTGATCTGATTTGTCAACTTCTTTCACTTTCTCTGGCCACTTCTGTCTCGAACACGTGGAGGACTGCGCTACAGGCCCTGGTATGGGTTCATCCATCCTTCAGGTGTTCCAGCAGAGCGGTGTGATGAAACTCTGGCTGTTCTGGGCAGGTGAGAATGTGTGTAACCGTTGTGTAACATGCTTAAAGCAACATGTAACATCTTGCGCAGAGGGGATTCCCGTCGTGTGCAGCTTAGGTGCACATTTTCCAAAATCTGAAACGCATGTAATGCATGTCACGCATGCAGTTTAATGACCCGTGCCGACTACATGTTTTAGGCTTCACGTAAATTAAGGTTCAAAGTGTAGGATAGGATAATTGTGGTCTTTTTCTCAACATAATAGGATTATTAGAATAATAAATGAATATGATGAGACCTTGAGGATAAGAGGTTTATTAAGGTGCAGTAACTACTGTGATTATCAAAGCAAGGAAGATTTTATTCACAACAAATCAAAGTTACATCGTGCTTCACAGGATACAGATGCAGAAAAATAAGATACATACTTCTACTGCTACATACAAAACGATATATTACAACCCCCTGTGCAGGGAGTGCAAGTGGGTAGAAATTGATCAATTGATATGGTATTGGTTCTCTACAAAAATATCCAAAATGCTAAATCACAATAAGAAAATGAATGTTAAATGTTTTTTAGTGCTGTCTCTTGTCTGCATTTTTTGTTGTTAGAAGACCCCGTTAACTTTAACTAAAGGAGAACAATCGTATGATTCAAGATTCAAGCAGATTCAGGAACACAAAAGGCCTTTAGCTCTAAAAGAAAGGAGACAGATTCTGAAAAACAAGCTTATAGCAACCCAAAACCAATACATTCATCATGGTCTAAAATATACGTTGTTTGTTTTTCATTAGACAGAAGCTGCAGTGTTCCTGCAGAGGAAATGTCACCTGTGTCTCTCCCACACAGACACATACAGTACATACATAATCATTAGTTCTCTCTCTCTAATCAGTGGAAGCTCTGCCTCGTTCTTTCCTTCTATAATTACATCCCACGTACCGCATCAACGGCAGATTGAATCTTCATCGCCGCACTAAACGAGTTTCATGAGGGGGGACTGAGAGAGAGAGACACACACAGAGAGAGAGAGAGAGAGAGAGAGAGAGAGAGAGACACAGATCTCACTGTTTAATGAATTCTGTCTGTCTCTCATCCCTGTTGTCTCTCTGTCACTGTGTGTGTGTGTGTGTGTGTGTGTGTGTGTGTGTGTGTGTGTGTGTGTGTGTGTGTGTGAGAGACAGAATGGGGTTCTTATATGACGGCTTGATCAAACAGACGCACACACTGACACATACACTCTCACCCGGCACCAAACGTACACAGACAGTGTGTTTGATCACAGCATTGTTGCTTGTGTGTTTTCATTTGCTTTGGCAAAAATCCAGTGTTACGGTTTTGTTGTGTCCTGAATGAACGCGAGCAGCGCTTTAATTAGCGACAATTGTCGGAGGTGTTTGTGGCTCATGAAATGTGCTGACTAACGAGATGTTAATAAGCGCTGCACTGGCACTGCCACTGGAGGAGAAAAGTCCCCATTCATAATCAATAGTGCTGTGGCCTTGCTTCCACGTCTGTGTATTGATCTGCCTGTGCTGCTGAAGTAACATGTGTGTCTCTTTTGTTTAGTTGTTTTCTCCTACGGCTGTGCTCTTCAGTGCTCCCCCTTGTCTGTGTGTTTTGTGTCTGGGTTTGTGATCGCGGCTATGGATATGGCTACCAGGAGTGTGTGTGTGTGTGTGTGTGTGTGTGTGTGTGTGTGTGTGTGTGTGTGTGTGGGCGTGTGGGCGTGTGTTTACTTGCCTTTACATGCAAACTTGTGCACACACATTTCGTTGTGTTTCTTAGTGGTTGTGCCAAAAGATGACTTATTTCTTTGTATGTGTGCAGGTCATCTGTGCTTTAACCGCAATGATCAGTGCAACCTTTTTCGTTTGTGTATGCTTGTTTGTGTGTGTGTGTGTGTGTGTGTGTGTGTGTGTGTGTGTGAGGTGGGGGTCTCAGGCGCTCCTGCGGTGAGATTGCATTGACTGCTGTGTTATTGCTCTTTAATTATCAATTACGGCAGTCCCCCATCCCGGGCAGAGTGGGGGGGGGGTGGAGGCGTATGCGGAGGTGATAATGAATACAGAGCTGCCATTAGGACAGTAACCGGGCTCTCCGTCTGGGGCTGGGGAGCCAGCGAGGAGGAGGAGGGGAGCTGGCTGGTGCGCTAATGAAACAGGCTGCAGCTCAAGACAAAAGAACCGCCAGCGCCATCCCTCCCTTTCCTTTTCTCTCTCCCCCTCTCTCTATCCCATCTTGATCCCCTCATCATCTTTTTTTTTTTCCATCTCTCTCATGTATTTTCCTGCTCACTTTGCATCCCACGCCTCAAACGCTCGCGCCCGCCCCGACCTATAGACATAACGTACACACACATTCAAACACACTCACAAGGGACTGCGGTCTCGCAGACAAACAGTGCCTGTATTTACTGAGTGGGTCATCTTTGAAGCTGTCAGCTAATCCTTTTGAAAGTGTGCCCGTCTTTTCACAGCATATATTTACTCTGAATATTTCACATCTTTTTTTTTCTTTTTTGGGGGGGGTTGTTTGTTGTGCTGTTCCTTTTATGGCCATGTTTTTGCTGCAATTTAATATAATATGTGAAAAAATTAAAAGAATAATAACATTTTCATTTGAAATCTCTAAATCTGAAACAAATAATTACCCTAATGGATGGTTTTCCAGTGAAAATGTGAAAATAAAGCCATTAATCTGAGTTGAATGTGTTAGCAGGCATCAGTAATGGCTCTATTGGTTAGTGCAGGGGCAGTAGGAGGGCGTCCTGTTGATTTCTTGAAGGTGGCTGTTAGGCTGAGTTAGGCAGGGAGTGCTAACACCTTTCTGCCAGGATACTGCAGCTTTTTAATGTCCTCCTTATAATGAGAGTGACGGCACTAAAGTTGAAGCTAAAACAAGAGTAGTAGTGGGAGGTCAAGTTTCCAATCCTGCAGAAAAATCTGCATACCTTTTTTTTTTAATAAAATTTACACTTTTGGTGATGAAAACATTCTGCTGCATTTTCTGTGGAAATAAATAGCTTCGGCTGTTTAAAAATAAAAGAGCGTTTGTGTTATCCTACATGAAATACAGATTTGAATGCGCCACCTCTCAGGACGTGCAGTCAGTAAATCACTGTGCCTGCCAACTGTGCCTATAAAGAAATGCCACATGACATTATGTCAGCAGCGCTCACATGTAAATAGCCTGTTTTATTTGGCTGACATGTAAATGCCATCATAGCAGCAGTGTAAAGCACAAGGGGACAGATAGTGAGGGGCTTCTCTTTGTCCTTTCACTGCATGACAGATGAGAGCTGCTCCTAAAATGCAGCCAGCAATCACATACTGTTTTTTTCCCTTTTAGGAGACGAGACACATTAAATGTCTCCTGGAGGGGAAATGTGAAAAATAAACAAATAAGCGTGGCCTCTGCACCAGCATACAAGTAAAATGACTGAATTAGAAGAGAGGCTGTAACAGCCACAGGGCAGATATGATGGCTCGTTTTCATGTGGAGGCATATAATCAGGGTGGCACTTTCCAAGAAGCAGCGAGCAGACATGAACAAGCTCTGCTAAAGGTTTGTTTTAACTCGATGAGCGAAGTGAAACGTGAGCGCTCTGCTTTGTCACATGTGCCGTCGACCTGACCAGGCGCCGCGCCGGGCCCCAGACACGCCGCTCCACCTGTTGTAAATCTGCTCCGGTGCAGCGATACAGTGGTAGATGAAGAGGTGGGGAAACCATGACCTGCAGTCTGGAAGCTTTGTCAGACTCGGCCACTTCCTGAAGACATTTAGATTAGTGCTTATGTATGTCTACGTCCTGTTTTATTTCAATAGCCTGTATTCACAGTTGGCCTCGAAGGGCTTCACAGCTCTGAAGCGCTGAATGACATTCCTCAAGCTCAGACGGCGAATAAATGAGCTCTGTGGGTGAAGTGGGTTAAGGTGGTTTTACCCTTCAATATGCATTAACTGAATTAATTTCCTGTATCTTTGTCGTTTGATATTCAGAATAATAGCTCATCCTGACCGAGTCAGGCCACTTGAAGCTTCTGGCCATTCGCTTTTCCACAACGTCACGCTTCATTCGCTGGACAAAACACAGGGTTCCCGTCCATGACTTTCCATCTATTCAAGCATTTCTAACCGGACATTTCCACAAGGGATTAATGCAGACCGAGTTATACAGAGCTCAGGTTGACTTTGGATTCAACTCCACTTAAAGCAATAGAGGAAGAGATAAAAAGCTTAAGAAATTGCTTTACCCATGTGGCCTTTGCATTGATATTGCAATTTCCATCTAAACCTTATAATTTCGTTCTGACTACATATTTGAAAAGCACCTAAAGCACCATTATTTTTTGCGGGGGAAGTTCTTTTGTTTGGTGCAAGTAGACTTGAACCTGCCCACGTTATTTGCCTCTTTTAAACCGTTTGTATTGCAGCTGTAATGCAACTATGAAATGATTCTGTCAATATTGTATTTGGAAGAACCGTATCAAATGTTGAATGTGAATGATGCTTCAGCCAGTGTGCAGGACCTTTTGTTAATGTACGCTTTAGAGGCCTTGAAAAATTACATTTTATCATCTTAGTTTTACATTGAACAGAAACATCTGCATAATCTTCCTTAAAATAACTATATATTCAAGTATTTGAAGGAAATCCTATTACGTTCTCATTTGACAAAATGAACTAAAATGTAACTGAGGATGAAGTGTAGGATATGTGCTCTTTCATGAGGCTGCGTTTATTCTCAGCACATTCATTCATTTAAATAAGCCAAAGTCAGTAAGTGCAATACATTTCCTGTTGAGTCACGGGGACGTGGCACCATGCGAGGGGTCTGTTACACTTTATACTTAGAGTCCGTTTCTATCTCACGGTCTCAAAGAGAAGCGTGTGGCCTCTTCAGGATCACAGCTGTTTCTCTCATCATGAATGTTGTTGAAATGTCAGGAGCGTTCTGACTCGCGCTGTGCGGTAAAAAGCTGGACTGATGTCACTTTGAGATTAAGGATGGATAAAAATGTGTTTTGTGTCAGAGAACAGAGAAAGATCATTTTTCAAATGTTAAAGGACAAAGAAGAGACATAATCATTGGAAAAATGGGACAATAATGTAGCTCCTCGTACCGTTTTTGGCCTCCTAATTTAGCTTGCAAAAATAGAAACTCTTCAGGCTATAAAAGTCCACTGGGCTTTCAGTCAGCGAGCAGCAGACAGGGATGCAGCCATGTTAAAGGTCATGTATCCTTGTCTGAAAGGAGACCTTTCAAACCTCATGAAGCAAAGAGTAATGCACATCAGAATTCATTCTGAAGAGATCATATATATATATATATATATATATATATATATGATGCTTTATTTAGAGGAATCTAGAAGAAAGTGTCACTTCTGTAACCAACGCAGGTGTGTGAGGTATGTTTGTTTGTCAGCGGGGAGCACCTGAGCTGCAGTGCTCCTCCGTCCCCTCCTCTGAGACCCAAAACAGACCCACACTTAGACTCCAGTGGGAGTTCAAATTGCAGGGTAAGACAGGGTTGGGGGGTGAGCAGTGGTCTAATCACACAGAGGATGCTTGAGGTCATGTCCCAGCACCACCTCGACCCCCCCCCCCCCCGCCAAGGCCCAGACAGACAGACAGACAGGATGTCCAGAGGGAGAGGGGAGAGGACAGCGGTGCTTAAGGAGAGCCGGCGTCCTGCCAGCGAGCTGTGCAGAGAGATGAAGACGAGGCCCGCCCTCCCTGTCCCCGCCCGTCAGTATCCGTGCGTCTCCATCTCTGCTCCGCCGTCCGTGTCCCCGTCTCTTTTCTATGCTGATTGATTAGCTGTTTACGTCTCTTTCTCCTACAATCACCCCCCCCCACTTCCCACATTGCTGCATCGTCTTCCCTCTACCTCCGTCGTTTGCTCCCCTTTCTCTCCTCCTCCTCCGTCCCTCCTACATGGGCAGACAAAAACACCACCATCCCCTCACCACCTCCTCCTGCGCGGGGGGGGGGGGGGGGGGGGGGGGGGGGGGGGGGGGG
>JAVQJD010082204.1:0-13510 GCA_036023655.1 Nannoperca australis | reverse complement strand
TCTTGACTCTATTTTCTATTCATTTCACAACGTATGGTGGTGAATAAGTGTGACTTTTCATGGAAAACACAAAATTGTTTGGGTGACCCCAAACTTTTGAACGGTAGTGTATATAACATATAAAAACATCAAATAACGAAAAGAACATTTCCAAATGTTCCTTTTTTGATAGAATCTCAGGAGGATTCACTTTGTGGATGGAAATTGAAAACCTGAATGGATTTGGATGTTTAATAAACCGTCAAACCAGATGATCAGATCTCTGAACCATAAGGTCCATTTAGCAGCTGTTTTGGACCTTTAAGTAATCTAACATGATTCTTGAGCAAATGGAGTTGTCATGGAATGTTTTTACTACTTACATACTTTTAAGGAAACATGGATGAAACATCTTTAAAAAGCTATTTGGCTATTTGAAAATTTACAGTTTAATGGAAAAACTGCATCTGCTGATAAGGATCAACTGAAAGCTCCAGAATAGCAACTAATTGGACCTTGCAGTTAGATTAGACTAGGTGTTATACAGTGGATCTCAAATGAACCATGATTCTGCAACTACCCCGGATATCTACTTCAACGCTGATTTTGGTTTATTTAATACATTTGGCAACATTTTCAGATCTGTTGCCATGCTTTTTCAGAAGAATGACAACTCAGCAAGAGATGCAATCATGCAATCAGTTGTTAGAAGTGTTTATGTTGACGTCTGTTTTACTGTCGGAAGAAAACTGTCAAACCCCCTTAAAATGCCATTATTTTCAAGCTAATGCCTATTGAGCCTTGCCAGATGGCAAAAAGAGAATTGGCAGGTACTTTGACTGAGTGGATTTCCAGTAAATTCAACAATAAGTTGCGGTGTGCTGTCATCCTCTTTTCTTTATTTTCACTGCCTGGACTTGAAGAAGAATATAGAATAGAGGAGGTGTTGGACAGCCCTACTGCCTTTGTAAATAAGATGTGAGAAGCCTCTCTCTGAATAGGCCCTTTAGTGTTTGTTGTGTTACTTTAAAAAACAAAATCACTTGTGTGGTGTACTTTAAACAATCTGAAAGTCTCAGGTGGCAAGTGTTGGAGTCAAATAACCTTTGAAAAGTTATTTTCAGGCAATGTGTGGGATGCCCTTTAAGATATATTCTCTCTCTCTTTCTATCTTTGTGAGGGTGATAGAGAGGCGGAGCTCGGCCTGCCCTTCTCTCCTCTGTGTGATCGAAAAAGCACCCTGGTAGCCGAGTCCCAGATTGGTACGTCTCACAAAATACTTTCCAAAGCCTGTTTCTTTCACTCAGTCCTCTTCACACTTATATTATATAACAGATATACTTTCCATCCACACTTCTGTTTGGTGTAGTCATGAAACTGCTGCTGTGAAGCAGCAAACATACAGGTGTTCCCAAATAAAAAGTTTTGATACACATCATCTAAAATCACCACTCGTCGCAGTATGTTCTTCTTTTCCCAGACACAATAAGCCAGTCAGTGACATGCTTTATGCTGCTTTATGCTTTTTAACCAATCAGCATTGCAATTTATCTTACACATTATTACTTCAATCTCTGAATTATATTTGAATTTATTTACAGCTACATTTGCTCTTGCAGGTTTTATAGACTTCATTGTGTATCCTACGTTCTCTCTGCTGACGGACATGGCTGAAAAGATTGTTATTCCTTTGGTAGAGGAGAACCCGGGTCCACCAGACCCCTGCAACAGACACAGGTAACACACATACAAGGCTTGTACGCTGGACATTTTTAGCATAAAGAGTGGAAACCATAGATCTATTGAACAATCTTGATATTGCACAGTCACAGGACCTTTCTACTTGTTAGGTTTTTCCAGTGGCATTGGAGCCACTTTCCAGTGCATTGGTATTGCAACAAAAAACTCCCTGCGGCCCAAAAAGCAGACCACCATTACAAAAGAGACATCTGTTGACGGGACAGATCGAACTGCAAACACAGTTAATTAGGAAAAACACGAATGTGCATTGGGTTGCACAATGTGCAGGCAAATAAATGCTCTTTGAGCATTTTTCATAGAACTTATCAGGCACCATCTTGGTATCCAGTTCTTTTAATTCATCCATGATGATGATACAGAGGGTAACATCTCTTCTGGCGTCATCCAAAGTTGAAAGAAATCTGCCTACCAACACCTCTAAAACTCACTAATTATAGTGTCATATCTCATTTGTTCTATCCGTACAGTTGTGGTTTTACAGGATGTTTAGGAAATGCACTTATTCACTTTCTTGACAGTATCTGGTTAGCTTAGCTTAGCACAAAGACTGTAAATGGGGAGAAACCGCTTGCCTGGCTTTGTCTAAGGTATTGTTGTTACACTTCGATCTTTGTACAGATCAAAGAGACAAAGTATAACATCTGAATTCGTGAGCTGCTGAAGTGGTGGTAAGCATGTTTTATTACCTTTGTACAGAGCTGGGCTAGCTGTGTCACCCTGCTTCTTAAGCTAAGCTAACCAGCTGCTGGGTGTAGCTTCTTATTTAACAAATGGACACGAGAGTGGTATCAGTCTTAAACACTCAGCAAGAAAGCAAATGAACATATTTCTCAAAACTATTCCTTAAAGAGAAATTTAGATATTTAAATACAGACAAGAATGGTACAGAGAAACTCACAATTATCTAAATGAAACAAAGAAAGATGAATAAAGGTAAAACAAGGGGGGAAGTATTGCTATGACAGCACTGTTATTTCTCAATAGTAATCTCTGGAAGGAGAGCTCCAGAGGTCTGCAGTGGAGTCTCGCCCATATCACAGCTGAGCTGGTGAGCTTTCGCTCCACTTGGACACGTCACACCGAAGACAACAAGCTCAAATGGAAGGAAAGTGGCTCCAATGGTATGTTGTATATTCATTCATTCATTCATGTTATGTTTGTACTGTATGCACTGTGTAAATTCTCAAATCTATGTTAAGGTAAATATTGAAGAAGTTAACGAAATTAGGGCATATTCTAATTTAATCTAAATACAGAATGTATTATTGTTTTGAAAGTCTCAATTTGAACAAATTCACAGCAGGGTTTACCACATAACAATCTTGGGAAATTGTTCCACTTTTCGGAATTAGAATGATCACCTCACAAGAGTTTGACAACCTCTGCTAACACAGAATAAAATATATTTTTTCTAGATGTGTAATTTGGCAGGGACACTAAGCCACTTTTCTGCCTCAATGTGCTCAGTCTCCCTGATTTGATTTGTTATCTACATTCATTTTACCGTGATCTCACGAGGGGATTAACAGATACAGATATTGTTTCCCTTTCAGCTTAACAACATTTTCCAATGCCTCTTCCAATCTCCTATATCCTCCAGGATTTTCAGACCCCAGAGTGACAACAGAGCAGAGATCCAGACAAGAGGAGCTGTCAGAAAAATCCCTGCAAGACCCCACTACAGATACAAAACTGTAGATAGGACTTAAGTTATGATATCTGATTTATTTCATAGAATATCTACAAAGGCTAACTGAGGATAATGGTAATTCACCATTTGTAACAAAACCACAATGCCTTCTTATACCATGATTGAGGTAGTCAAAGGAGGAAGGTGAGCAGGGAGGAAGGAGTGGTTTAAGGTTAGCATCATCTTCCCAAGGTAAGATGCAGTGTATTCACAGAAATGTCCTCATGTCTTATTTTAAGTGTAGTATACTATGATAATTTAAATGCAAAGTGTACATGCTGGCCATGTTATACAGTATAGTGCATGTTATTAATTTAATTTGCCACCTAAACACTTGTAAAGAACATTTTACCTTTAATAGTTGGAAATGTACACAAATCATTTAACCATGCAATAAACATTGAAAAGGTTTGGTATTGATTCATTATAAGGCTGGCCTTGGTATAGTGGGATACTGTTGTTTTTAGTTAAAACATTTAAAGTTTATTCAAACTGCAATCACATATCCTAATCTTTGATTAATTTCAAGCTGCCTGTCTTGCATCATTTTTTTGATTCAGTTCCAGGCCTGTAAAATGAGTTACAGCACATTAAGTGGATCATTTGGCAATAACTAATAACTGTAAAATCCAAAGCAATGATGTTCTGCACAAAACCTAGTGCTCATTTTTACTTAAAAGGCCAACTCAAGAATTTGAGATTATTCCTTTTTAAAAATGTAGTTTATGTTTGACTATAAGAAGTAAGGTTTGCAGCAGATGCATTAATATACCCGTTTGGATCTGTTCAGTCAGATTTAGTCGACCATTCTCAGTAGAATACAATCAGTAGATACTGTACAATTCTCTTTGAGTAAGAAAGTGGAGCTTAATGTTAAAGAAGCTGTCCTGTATGGCAATTTGTCAAAAGCCAAAGTGTCTGTTAAAGTACACATGAGCCAGACAGAGTCTGCAGCTTAACTATAAGCCTCAGCCTGATGGCTAACAGATAAATATACTTTTAAATATACTTTATTTATAATTTACTATGCTACTTTTAAAAAGACGTTGAAATGTGTTGAAAAATGTAATTTAACATTTGTGTTCTACAGCAATTTAGTACTGGATTTCCATAAAAATGGGACACTTGGGAAATGGTCAAAATAGATGTAGTAGAGGCTAAATAATCACTACTTTTACTCCAAATCCATCCAAAACCTTATCCCCCAACTTCCCAACTTAAAAGTGTATTTTGTTAGACCTTAGTTTTACTGTAACATGCGCACAGTAAAAATGATTGTCAAGCTGCCTCATGTCTGGTGAACCAGTGATTTCACTTCTCTGCTCTCCCAGCTGGAGGGGCTGTAGAGCAAAGGGAGAGAAATGTCTGCAGGGTTGCCCAGAGGGTTCAGCTTCAAACCCAATTTAACAATTGATAGTTAAGCAGTTTGCATTTGCATCTTCATTTTCATTCAATTTTACTGGGTGGCTGTACATTGAATAAATACATAAATAGCACAACAAGGATTGAAGACACAGTGCTGTTTGCTCTCTGTTAAATGTGCATAATCTAAAGTGCATAACGTGCACATACACTTGCACCCTAACCCCCAACACACACACAGGCATAGCTATATAAATGCAGTATAGAAAATGGTAACAACTAAACAAACAACTAAACAGCTTTTACTCTCAAGGGATCCTGCAGCACATCCTCCTGAAGTGATGACTGCAACATGCTTTCACAGAAAAACTTTGCAATAGAAGTCTACTTAGTCAGTCTACTTCTGGCGATCTTAAAAAACTGTAAGTATATCACATGTTGCTTGAATTGCCGAAGTGTTACAAAATATATTTGTGAAAAGCAAATATTGCTTTGTGTGAATGAAAAATGTATGTGTTTTTATGCTTCCGGCTCTGAGTACATTGAATTATTTATTGGCACAGTGCCTATTTTTAGGATATAGTCAACCTCTACTAAACACGACGAGTGGTCTAATGATGTCAGAATGATGTAAGTTTAACTTGAAGTTTCAACATCTTTTTTGACGATTTAATGGGAAAGCAGATCTTAATTTATGTGCTTTAGACTTTTAAAATTTCAAAAGAAATTGTAAAATTGTCAGAATTAAGATGCTTTTAACTTGACTGGATGCAAAATTCATAAACGGTGCCTGGATACGTGTGAAAGAAAAACAGCCAATCACCAATTTAAACATTTTATTGTATGAAACAAAATTAGAGTACAGATTCATCAATTGATTGATCAATCAATTCAAGTAAAATTGGAACAAAACTCTGCAGATTAAATTCATGTAAAGTACACTATTACCATTCAAAAACAGAACAAACATTACATGGTCCATAAATACACTGCAGAAGAAATAACAAAAGCTTGCACAGGAATGTTTTGTCTTTCTTGTTCATTGTGGACGTAGTGGTCATTGTTGGCAGCTGGGAATTAAACTGCTGATTAATCTGCTAAAGTGACATCAATACTAGGGTGGCTTTAGTTTTATGATTCGGTTTGTTTTATTTCTTTCACACATGTCAAGTATAATGTGAAGGTTATGGAAAAGATTGTCACATAACTACATAATAATGCCACTTCAGTGATACAAAGAACAGATAGAATCTCAAACATTTAGGAGTGTGGTGATGACTTAATGTTGTCCTTGTTTCATAGAAAAGTAGAATTAAAAGGAATGCCAGTAAGTACAATTTCTGTCCGGTATTTTTCAAATGTTTGATTTGTTGTTTAAATTAAATTCTGTACAGAATGAAGCACAGAAAAGACCTTCCGTTTATAAAAACTGTACGTTCAGTGCCATGCAGGAAGGTGTTTTAAAACCAGGACTTAGATTCCCAAAAAGTGTCAATAAGATGGTGCAATTTGCTCACTGGAGAAGTGTTTTTCCTTGTTAATTCAAAATATGTAAATGCTTCTGCAGACACAACCCTCTGTTGCTCTTAATTCTGCATCCTAACTACAGATTAACAACCACAAAGTTTGGCTGTTAAAGGTTGATTTTTTGTGTAATACCATAACCAGACATAATATCATTGTTAAATGGGATATTAAAAGTACTTACTCCCTTACCAATACTTTTACATTAACATTTTTTATTATTATTATTATTATTATTATTATTATTATTATCCATGTCTGTTTTGGATTGACAGCAGCTAGTAGATTGCCCTCTTGTGTAGCAGGCTGTTGTTCGTCACTGTAACCGTCTATGCGATGACATTACTTCTTTATTCAAATATGATTGAAAATGAAGCGATTTGATTGGCTGTATGGAAACAAGGTCTCCATCTATGCTGATGGATAAATAACTGTATTCCGACAAATTAATATAACGATAGGGGGCGCCATCTTGAAATCAAATTATAGAAAATATAAATTTCTCCTTTTGGTTTCCTATTTTTTCTCAAAGGAGAACACAGGACAAGAGATTTATACACATGCCACTGAAACTAAGGATCGTTTTCATTGATTATTCTCAATTAATCACTTAAAATTATTAAAATAATGAAAAATGCCTCATTGTTTCCCAGAGTTCAGGATGGCATCTTTTAATGTCTTGTTTTGTCCGACCAACAGTTCAAAAACCAAACAGGGAATTATGACATTTATTCTTAAAAAAGGAATAAAAAAGATTAATTAACTATGAAAATATTTGCCTATTCATTTTCTGTTGATCGACTTATCGATTAATTGACTAATTGTTGTAGCTCTAATTGCTGTAACAGAAAAAAACGTCTTTTTAATTTAAAAGTGATGGTTTCGGTCCCAGTTCTTTAATGAGGTACAAATACAATTTTATTGCTTTGAGATGGAACAATAATTGCAGAAGTCATGGCACATATTTAACGATAAAAAGGTTCATCTCTAAAAGGATTGCAGATAGAACATTTGTTGCCTTTAAACATTAAAGGGGACGTTAAGCATGTGAGTCATGTTGGTTTATGACAGTTGTGTGACCGAGACAGAACTCTTTCCAATTAACTTGGTAGTAACTCCCAGTCTGGGTCATAAATAGAGTAAGCTAGTGTTAGTTTAGTTCAGGGGAAGCTTTCGAAAACAAAAATATTATAATCAAATAATCCCTCTTTTACACAGGCATTTTGACACAAGATTAGTGTAGAAATCTTTGTTCTTGCTCTCGGGCTGGTGACTAAGGCCTGACTGTAGAGGAACAGAGATGCCCTGATGTATCTAAAAAGTGGATCTGCAGACACAATCTTCTGTCATTGTGTTGGGCTGGCTGAGCAGGCTGAGCAGAAGACCGCTCTATTTCTCTTTCTCCAGGCTGCATTTCTTTGTCGTTTTCTCCTCTGCCGGCTGGATCGCACTGGATGCTGCTGCTTTTGTGTCTGCAAAATATAAATAAAAGACATAAAAGACTGAGAGACCATAAGAGAGAGAGAAAGGCTAACTCCGGGGGGATTTTAATGGACTCCTGCAGCTAAACAATAAATACATATTTGGTTACACTTTTTATTAATCCAATGTAGAGATGGTTGTCACTCTAAATGAAGAGGAACTTACACTCTGTTTTCTGATACTTTGTGTTTAACTACATAGAAACAAAGGTGGTTAGATACATTATTCAAATTGGCTTTGCAGTAGGAGTGGTGGAGAGTTAAGACGAAAGACTTGCGGCGAGACAAAACAGTTTAAGGACGTTGCAGGGAAAAGTTGCAGCAGTGTGATCTGGCCCATCTCAGCCGGCTGATGGCGACGCCTGCAACTCAGCTTGTCAAGTTGCCAGCAGCTGGTTTTAGAAGGTAAGGCATGTCATTTGTTTCAACAGCCAATCAGTTCATAGCATGTTTTTTTTTATGTTTTTACCGTTTCATCAATACTAGAAATGCAACTGTAGCAAGTAACTCACTTTCATTGTCCCCATTCGTGTTTAAAGACGCTACAAATTATATCCAGCTACAAAAATGCCTGAAAAGTCACAGTTAGAATGAAGTACAAAGAGTCGTTGCTACGGAAACGATACACCGTCTCGTCTAGTCCCATTGGTTTACACGGGCAGGTTTCAGAGTGCTGCAGTTTTTTGGGCCTGATCCCGATCCAGGTTCTTTCACACTTGGTATCTGCCAATTCCAAGTCTGATCCGATATGTACTTATGTTTACCTAAATGTTAATTAAATATATATCTGACACATTGAATCAACAGCTGTAATTTGGCAAATTTTAATTTTCAATAAGTATTATTTAAATAATAATTTCAACTTGATCCAAATACTTAAGGTGCTGCTTCAGTTGAAGCGCACAGACGAGTTAATAGCTGAAATTAAAAGAATGAAAGATAAACTGGGACGATGCGACTCCTGAAATTTACGTGATGCATTCCAGGCGGCGTATCACTCTGTTGGAGCTGTTTGAAACTAGCTTTGCGTTCTATCTGAGCACACAGTAAGACATCATCATTTTTCTTATGCCTTTGTTTTATAAATAGATGCTTAAATCAGCTTTACACAAAGTGTTAACCAGTAATTTGTTGCAACAAACTAAATGTTCTTGATTAATAGGTCCACACAGATTAATGGTACAGAGAAAGAAAAATATATAGAACAAAATCAAAGAACAGACAAACAAAGAAAATCTACAGTAATGGCAGAAAACTACAGTATTAGCTCAACCCCATCAGCTGCCCAAAACTAATGTTTCCACTTTCCTGTGTAGCTGCCTCCCAGGGCATTTCAGCATGAGGATCAAAGCTACTCCACAGATGTTTGTTGACAAGCTGTGATTACATGACACCAAGCCAAGCCTTTTGAGCTGTTTAACATATCTAAATAAACCCTGCCTAGTGAGCGGGTGATTAAGAGTCCCCTGGGGGGAAATGATTCCTGTGTATCCGTGGCTCTTTTCGCTCTAATGTACCTGCTTGTGCGTTGTTTTGTTGTGATGGACGATCTGCTACACTGGCAACGCTGGAACAATCCTCTTTCTCCTCTGAGAGGGGGCACTCGAGTCCACCTGCAGCTTCTAATAGACTTTCCCTGGAGAACTCTGCAGGGGGCAAAGAGACAAATGGAGGACGAGGTGAGGGTGAAGAAAAGTGACATATAATTAACCACACAGGGAAGATGATACAGCAGCGTGGATTAAATGCTCTCATCCTACATTTTCTGTTAAATTATGTCTCATCTCACCTCATCTAGTCAATCAATGCCACCTGACATTTTCTAGCTGCATGATGTTTAGTCATGCTGAGTGAATTCAAAAGGCTGGGGTTTAAATGAAGGTGTGTTAATGGTCATCAGTTAGTTTCCCCCGACCTTCCACTTGCTACTTTCATCTGGAGTGAAAACTTAATTTGCTGCTTCTCTATATTTTGTAAGCAGTCCATAAAGAATATGCTCCCCTTGTTACACTGGAGTATGCTGGGGAGCTTTTACACCACAAAAAAGCTCAGCGAATTAAAATGAAAATAGATAACAACATTTACCAATTTGATCCAGAACTTCAGAAAAGCAGCCCTGTCCACTCTTGATGCATTAGTGCCGGACAATTACCGAATGTGTGTACAGTGTGTCCTGTACAGTGTGACCATCTACTCGCCTGCCATTAATGTGAGTTATATGTCCTGAGCTGAAAAGCTGACCTCTGTTTTTTCTCGTCAGATGTATTTGGCACAGGAAGGAGACGGTATCTGCCAAGGTGGCACTTTTTCATTAAAAGAATAGTTTAGATATTCAGTCTCTTGCAGAGAGATAGACCAGAAGGTCGATACCACTCTAATGTGAAATTACTGCCAGCAGACACTTAGCTTAGCTTAGCATAAAGCGTGGAAACAGGAGGAAACCTGGCCTGGCCCTTTGCAGACGTAAAAAATCTGTCTCTAAGCTAAATTAAGATAATTGGCTGCTGGCTCAAGCTACACTCAGTATTTAGGGTATAGACATGAGAGTGGTATCAACCTTTTCACCTAGAAGAAAGCAAATAAGCACATTTGCCAAAATGTTAAACGTTAAATGTTAAATATTCCCCTCCATTTCCCTCTTTTCCACAACCCCTTTGTTTCACTTCTCCTCTTCCTCAATTTACCCTATGAGGCATTTACATAAATCCCTTCCAGCTATTTCTATGCTTCCTACCAATTCGACACCCTTCCCTCGTGTTAATAAGCTGCATTTGGCTTCATCCCTCCCTTAATACTATTCCATAGCTTCTTCTCCCTCTCTTCTTGTCCCTCCATCTGCTCTCTTCTCCTGGTACCACACCATCCACACCAGTGACCTCCTTATCTGTCACATGTCCTTCCTTCCGTCCAACTCCACACCCCCACTGGCGTCTTGTGTCCATCCTTTCATTCTTTTTCGACACATTTTCTTGCACTAAATATGTTCGGTTCTCCCTTTTGGCCATCTTCATACACTCATTCACTCTTTTGAGGTACTTGTGTTTTATTACTATTTTCTATTTTATACTACTGCTTCACCACATTTCAGAGGGCAAAATTGTTTAATGTTGCTTTTACTTTATATACCCTACAGCTATTGTCCCAAATTACTTTTCAGATTAAGATTCCCCCCCCAATTTTTTTTTATACATTTATAAAATCCAATGCCCACTTAAAGCAGAGCTTCTTCTTTCCTTCCCAGTTAATCATCTCACGACCACTCAGATTCATTTTGTGACTCTTTGGAGGGGATCAGACCTCTAGGTTGGACCAAACTACCTAACTGTAGTAGTAGTAGTAGCAGTAGTATAGTAACAGTAGTAGTATAGTAGTTAGCTTCACCTTATGAGTGCTTTTACTTTTGATACTTTATGTTCACTTTGCTGACAATATTTTTGCACTTTTATTCAAGTAGGATTTTGAATGCAGGACTTTTACATGAAGTATTTTTACATTGTTGTATTAATACAGCGTACTTGTTCCACCTTTGTTGACATGTAATTTGACAAGTCAAGATAGACAAATACTCACTCTACCTCTCACTCTACCTCTACCACACAGCATCTCTTTGTACACATTTTTCGAGTGGTGTAGAACTCCTTTGCTCCATATTCAGTAGTAGATTTTCAAGGTTGTTGCTGAAGAGTCACCTGCGATGCTGCAAGCATGCAACTAAAATGCTTTTCTTAACAATCCCCAAACATACCCTCCATTTGGCAGCGCAATTTCTCAAAGGCCTCTGCAGTGGCCTCATCATCGTGTGGGAGCTCCTCCCCGGTGGGAACAGAGTCGGGGCTCGGACGGTCCGACAGACAGCTCTCTGAGGAGCACTCATCCCCGGCTCCTTGCTGCTGCCTGTATAGGTGGTGATCTACCAGGAACTGCAGCTCTGGGAGGAGGGAGGTGGAGACATAAAAGAGAAGCAGGGAAAGAGGAGATGAAAAAGAGGAAAGTTGGGGAAGAGGAAAGAGTTAACAGGGGAAGGAGAAAGAAGATGAGATGGCAAAAGAGTGGATTGGATGAAATAGTAGAAAGTAAAGAGCACAAAATCATTGGGGAAATGTGGAAGTAAGGAGGACAAGCAAGAAAAGAAAGTGGTGTGAGATGAAGGGAACCAATGGGAGAAAAGATGGGGTATGAACAGTCCACAGGAAAGACAGATGGAGGGAAGGAGAGTCAGTGAAGGTGGAGATCCAGCACTTCAAAAGAATCTTGTAGGTTAAGTATTTTTGAAAAACAAGCTAGATTTAATTAACACCCAGCAGAGTGAGGGGGCAGGTAAAAATGCATCAGAGTTGGGAGATGATTAGTTTAATCGCCTTCTTCAACCTCCTTCATCCACAGTTTTATTACTCTTAATCTCCTTGTAGTAGGAAACTAAAGCACACTGATTATCGCCTGGGCTTCTTCTAAGAAGTGACTCATCACACTTAGAGCTGTTTAGCTGTGAAACTAATTTAAGAATAAACATCCCAGAGCAGCAAATTTCACTTATCTTCTCATCGTTGTTCCCTTGCTTCAGTTTCTTTATTGGAAATTATTCTGTTTTCTCTGAATAAAATCATTCTCTGTTTGTATTTATTTGGAAATTGACACTTAAAATAAGATTTACATTGCATTGTAGTGACAAAAACTATTATAGTTTATAGAAATAGAAATATCAGGTGCTGGAAAACTTTGCAGGCTTGTTCAGGCTTTCTTTAGGTGGTGTAAGACCCCAAGTGCCCTAATCTCACATAGACACAAGCTCAAAAAATGTAAATTGGGAGAAATTCTGGTCAGAAAATATGGAATAATGTGTCCTTGCTGTGACAAGTGCAGCACTGATTGGCTTCGAGGTTGAAATAGGACACTCAAGGTAGAAGAAACTTCCATCATTAGCATAGCCATAGAAAGTTACCTGACTCCCATTAAAGGATAGAGTTACATTTTCTAAAGTTTGTCTTAAAACAATACTTATATGCCCGAATGTGCATTGAAATAATATAATTATAATTATAATAATTTTCAGCAAACATGCACCCAAAGTTAAGTTGTATCGCTCTTTAAACTTATTCTGTGACACTCTGTTACGTGCCACGTGGTCGTAAATCTTGTGTCCTGTCTTTTTTCTCCCTCTGTCCTAAATCCAGGGCATAATCGTGGTGGTGCCATACACCTGGGTGAGTGGATGCGCCAGCTCACTGGCTCAATCGGAGTGCAGCTGGTGGCCGACGCCCAGGAGCCCTGTTAAAAAGGACCCGGCAGAGGAGAAGAACGGAAGCGGCTTGAGAGGAGACGACACCAGAGTCCCAGTCCCAGTCCCAGTCCCAGTCCCAGTCCCAGTCCCAGACTGTGTTACGGAATTGCAACGGGAAAGTGGCCTGTGCACTCGGTGTGTTTGTGTTTGTGTTGTTTACTGTGTTAACCCTATTTGTTTAGACAAAGTTGCAGAAGGAAAGTGGCCTCTGCAACCGAGTCTGTGTTACGAGGCTGCCGAAGGAAAGTGTCCCGTGCAGCCGAGTGCACTCGTGTTAGAGGTGAGTGGTGGGAGGATCGGTGGACTAGAGAAGTCAGGGGTACCCTGTACATTTCCATCTCGCAGTACTTCCCTGTTAGAAACACCAGCTAGGAGACTGCTGCCACCAATGTAAAGTTCTGTCAGTTAGAAAGCTAGGCTTTGTGTAGACCTCAG
>JAVQJD010082201.1:0-20279 GCA_036023655.1 Nannoperca australis | reverse complement strand
ACATGTAGGAACCGTAATGGACGAAGGCGTCTCATCAGCAGGTAGTTACTACAGAATCTTAACTAAACGACCCACGGCAGGTACTGCGTCTCACAGCAGGCTTCTCCTTTATCTAATAGTCTTTGATTGCTCTGCCTGTTGTTGAAGATATTTGATGTTAACACTTAGTTTGAGAGTTACATTTATTTGATCATTTATTATAATGTATAACAGCTCAGGTTTATTCAAGCAAAGCTCCTGTAGAAAGAGAGAGAGGGTTTGTGAGTGAGTGAGAGCTGTAGAAACAAACAACCTTAGTCCATGGCCTGTTGTTAGAGATTGGCTTATTTGATGTAGTAAAGCCTGCTAACACTTTGTGATTTAAATTTTTATTATTTATACCAGCTCAGGTCCATTCAAGCAACCTAAAAAATATTTGTTTTATCTCCATGATGTGTGGCCTACATTGGGTTGTTATTATGTGTTTTGTTGATGGTGTTAACTTGGAAGAACACTTTTTTTAATAAAATAAATGTTTTTATACAATTTATCAATTAATTGTAGAAATAAAAGACAGATGAATTGATTATCAAAACAGTAATTTGCAGCTCTACTTCACACTCAGATTTTCAATATAATATAAAATATAAGTACATAGAAGCATAATATAAGTGTTTCATAACGATGTGAGACTTTGACAGAAGAATTTAACATGTTTGAGAACAAGCGACAACCTTTGAGTGTAAAAAGCAAAGAGCAAAACATTAGGTTACATGTGTACATTTAACAAAAAACACCATTCACCACCTCCTCCTTTCAACATCTGCCCCCTCAGAAAAGAAAGAAAAAGCAACAAAGAATACAACTATTATTTAGATACTCTTCATTCTTCCAGTTTCTCTATTTTCCAACATCTGCTCCCCCTCAAAAAACATCTCACAAGAGAAATTTGTCCTTGCTGCAGGCTGAACAACTAATGTGCTCAGCTCACATAACGCTGCTTCATTGTGTTTTCTGTCCTTAAACAAAATGAACACTACGCAGTGCAGTCATTGTGTTTACGGTTGAGTGCATCAGCCTAAAGAGAAATATCTAGGATCATAGCCTAAACACCACCATGAGTAGGACTCGTAACAGCTTACAAATCATCCATAGTGCAAAACACAGGATCATACAGCACCACTTGATTTCGTCCACAATAATTACCCAATCAACACAATTAGCATTTGCAATGACATGTCTCCGGCATGCGGCCGAGCCGTTCGGAAGCCAGAGAGCTATAAAGGTCTGCCATGTTCAGGCTGCTGGCTCCACTAGTGTCTCACATTATACAAAGAGCTCTGTGTGTTGTCGTGCAGCCATTTCCCTTGTTCAAATAATGATCAGATGAGCTACCGGAGGGGTTTTTGTCATTATATTTTGAATTTTGGCTTTTTTAAACATGCTTCATCAACCTTCTATTTGTTACAAATTCCTGCACCAAAGCCAGCATACTCAAAAGACCTCCTAAAAAAGGAGTACAAACTGCTCCATCTTTCTCTTTCAATAGCTTTTTATTTAAGCTTGCACCACTGTATAACAATACAGTACAAGTCAAAAGTTTGGACACACTTTCCCATTCAAGTGAATTTGACTGGTACTGTATAATAATTGTATCTCCAAAAGGGGGGCGCTGCAAAAAAAGCTTGGGAACCACTGACTTATAACATATAGTACGTCATGCACTGATGTTAAAGAAAGAAAACGAGACGGAGAAGACCATAAGACTGAGGTAAAGAAATACAATGCTATGACACACAGACACTGACACAGAGGAGGCAAACTGCAGCTTCTTACAGAGTGAGCCTCTCATCCCATTTAGGACTGGAGGAGCTGTGAGACTTTGCTGTGCGCCGCGACTCCCCTTCTGCTGTCACCTCCACATAAATGGCAGTCCCAAACAGGCTCTTCTTCCTCTTGATTTTGGCACAGGAAACTGGTGGTGGGTACATAGAGGAAGGGAAGAGATGTACAACATTTGACTTATTCAGCATACAATGGACACTCTTATTCTGATATTTTATTAAATAATGTGATTGATTATTGATCCGTAACCCTTGTGCTACCCTGTGGAGAAGACACTGGGTCAAGACAATGGGCCACTGGGTCAATATGACCCGGCAAGGTAGCACAAGAGTTAAGGGGAAAACCCTTTTTTCACACAGATGCTGACCCAGTGCTTCAAAAGGGAGGGAGTCAAGGGGTCCGGATCCCGAGGCCACCCTCAAACATTATAGCCTTCTGTGTTTGGACTCACCAATGGCATGGAGCTGTGACGTTCCTCTGTGGTTATGGCTAGACTCTGCTCTAGATAAGGCCGTGGCCATGTCATACATCACAGTGGGAAACCTTCAAAACCACACACAAACACACACACACAGAGACAAACAAAGCAAACATCAAACACACAAGACAGACATACAGTGTACCTGGTAAATTCAGGTAAGTACTTTATTTGCTTAATGCTGTAATTGTTTCCCATATTATAATTCTACATAAACACAATGCTGGAAAAACAATCTATACTCACAACTGGTGTGTGCTGCTAGACCCTCTGGTTCAGCCCACTCCGTGTCCCATGGTTCCTCTGAAACCACAAAGAGCTCATTTTTAGGACCAGGCTCAGCACAGCTGGTTCAAACTGCAGCAGTTCAAAGTCTAACCTCTGACAAAGACACAGATTTATTAGTATATGCATTTATGTTGTAACAGCGAAAACTGTTTTCACACATACCAACTTGTCATTGACATTCTGAGAAAAGTCCCTGTTGCTGTGTTTTTTTGCAGTTGCACAGCTGGCTCGAGCGTCATTCCCAACTGCTCACCAGTCACACCTACAAATGTTTGATGTTGTTTTATCAGCGGTCAACCACAAAACTCTGTGCTCCTCCGAGCTGACTTCCCCACTCACGGTAATAATTCCATTTTACTGGGTCACTACTGTCTTTTGTAAAGATCAAATACACTTGTGATAATATGAGCACTAGCTTCAGTCTGTCATACTGTGAACCACATACAACACAATTCATACTTCTTTCTGGTTCCAATTCAGAACTGGTTTGTGGCACCTATCACTATTCCTCTGGTATGGCAATACCACATAACATATAATTTGCTACATCCTTCGACTTACTATGCACACACGTTTTTGCAACGTGATGCACAGTTACATATGATAAACATTTAAAGGATGGTCAGCTTTGTTTTCAGCTAGTGATTTAGAGAACTCGTTCTGATCACTCATGCTGCAGTGTTCTCTTGTCAGGCTGCAAAGCTGCGTCTTAGAGTTACCCATGCATCGTCTATACAGTGCAGCTGTAGAGCAGAATGTTACAGTGAGGACCTGGCTTCTTTTCACCACCTTGATAGGTGCCACCTTCAGGTCTTCTGATATTAATACCCCAATGCTGGCAAAGTGCATGCTTTGGCCCTTTCAGACATGCACTTTAGAAATCGTTGTGAGTACATTGTGTCAATGTATAATTGATCTGAAGGCCAATATTAAATAAGTCTTTCTTTGGGAATTGTCAAACTTCTAACATCATCCTGATCACCAAGGTTCAGGCAAGTTGGCTTCCTTCACAGCAACCAGGAGAACACAACAAGACAACAAATGAAGACACATATTGTCCACAAATCTCCAGAAATCATTACTCCCACTGTTTCCTGATCCTATACCAAGGCTCCAATTAGGACCAAGCGCTTTTTAATATGATTAAATGATGACAGCACCAGGCTGACAAAGAGGCTGGCTGATCACCCAACAAAGACCCCAAGTAAGAGCAGGCAGCTTTTAAGCAGCTTAGGAGGAACCCAATTAAGAAGATAGGGACAGTCCATGCCAGAATTAACAGATCAGTGTGCAGGCTAAAGGCTAGCTAGGGCAGATGGAGACATACAATGATCCAAGTCAGCAGCACAAGGACAGTCAAAGCTAAGTCTGCTATCTTGCTGCTCTCAAAGTTTCATACCAAGAGAGATCACCAGTGATCTGCTAGGTTAATCAACCCTTTAAAAGCTGAGTTAAAGTGTTTCTTTATTTTATTTGACATATCAGTTATAATAAAGGTCAAAACCTCTTTCAAAGTCTTCCAGAACCGTATGTAACAAAACATGTTGTCACGTACAATCAGCTGAAATCTAATTAAATACATAGTGTAATAATCAAAGACCACAGAATGTACACAATAAATATAAGCAACGGGTTATCCAAAGTGTTAAAAAAGATCCCTCATCGTCCTTTTGGAAAAGCGCATTGCTATCACACCAGAAAAAGAGAAACAGATCAGTATCACGTTTTAATGTGAAAAGTACAAAAGAACAAGATGTTTTTCACTATAACAAGATATTTTCACATTATGATATACAAAAAACATGTTATAACAAGAAACCTTTCTAGTTATAAGAATATACTATTTTTTTGTTATAACGCGTTAAGTTCGTATGTTGTAATAAGGTGAACATATCTTGTTAATAGACTTTTAATGGCGTGTCAACAATACGCTGCCATAAAACAACTACATATAAGGGGGGGAAAACACAATATTTACCTGTGCCAAAAGCTGAAACTTTGTTGACTTGACATGCCAAATTTGCTAGCATTAAATTGTCTAATCTCTATAGGGAGACAAAATGAGGGACCCACACAGCAATACAATCTGTCACATTACAGCAATATGGAATAGGTAGACATTGCTTAACAGCCCTCCAAACAGAGCAGGCAGGTGGCAGCTACAACAAAAAAGAGGGGATAAATAACGGGAATGGGACAGAGTCCAGCGCTCATTTGCCATCACTCTCAAGGGTCTTGACAAATTAGTAATAAAAAGTTATTATTCAGGCAATAGACTGGCCACAAATCCCCCTGGTACTGCTTATAGGAACCGATTGACACATAGGTCAACAGGTTTAATGTGCTATATGAAATACCCTACCTATCTGATTCTTTTTTTTTTTTTTTTATGAAAGAACTGAAATGATTGATCCATTATCAAAACTATTGCTAATTGATTTTCTGCAAATGAACTAATGAATGAATGGTTTCCGCTGTAAGCTTTATGTCTGTGCCGCTTTTTAGCTGTTGAACATACCTCATTTAAATAGACACTAATCCTCTAACTAAGATAAACCAAACCCAGTCAGCAGCATTTCAATCAAGAGACTGACCAAGAGGAATAATTGCAAAATAGTTAGTAGATTAAATAAAAAGTGCAACATTATTAGATTCTATTAGGTTAAAATTTTGTCAGTCAAAAAAAAGGAGCAACTATTGATTGGTCATTTGTTACCATCAGTCATGACACAAATAGATAATCCGTGTGAGTTATGACATGTTGTCATGTATAATAGTAATTATCTAGCAAGATAATAGTCAAGTGCAATAATGGTTGATGGCTTGCAGACATTCAAACTGTCTGGGTTTAATTTCTATTAGAACAGACAGGCTTGACAATTTTGTTAATTAAAAACTAGGTTTGGAATCAAACACTACTAAGTAAGTTTGTAGACCTTAAGGCATGTTATTGTTTCTTCTGATACACTAACAGGAATCTTTTAATGACGCAAAATAAATTCAAAACTTAAATGGATGGGGATATTTGTCAATCCAAAATAAACATGAGCATAGTGTGGCATGTCAAGGCCGCTTACTGGTTTCAACATAACAACCCGACTCAGCACACTTACTTATTAAATGTTACATGACTTCTATTAAGCCGGACTCTGAGTTAAAGATTCACTTTTGCACTTCATGAAAAATGCAGCATCACTGAAAAACACAGTGGCTTAGTGATTAGCGGCGTCTTCCAACAATCAATTCCTGGCTCGAGCACTTTCTAGATCAGGTTTTTATGCTACGCCTGGGTCAGTCTGGATTTCCTCTGGGTGCTCAAGTGTATTCTGACAATCAACATACAAGTCAGGTGTGCTGTCCTAATCAACCCCCCTCCCCCCAATGCCAATATAATGTTTAGATTTTCTTAAACACTGCAAGAGCTAAGACCTCCGCACCTTAAGCACATTAAAACCGATCAAACTTGACAATTGAGTAGCTCTGATAAACAGACTGCACCACAGTGCTCCCTTGATGGTTTCCTAAAGTGTCTTAAAGCAATTTGGGAATCCAGCTCATTTTGTAAATATAGATCTGTTAGATTAGCTTGGGGCATCCCCACTCAAGTCATACAATTTGCCTTAAGCATGAATATGGACTCCAAAATGACTAGCATAAGGCATAATTTAATGAGGGGCCTTATGATTGAAATAGATGCATTAAAACAAGAAAATAGTGAGGAATATGATTAAGTGCCACCCCACCAGAACCCCAGACATCTTGACTCCCATATTCAATCTGTGCGTTTGTCTGATACTGTCTGGCAGATGGCCATCTGAGAGTGAAGACCAGGTCTCCTCCTCTTAAATGCCTTGTGAAAACAACCAGCAGTGATGGGATTTGACAAATTGATGTATGAAAGGCTTCTGGATACTTAACCACTGTCAGCACATTAGTCATACACAACAAGTCCCTGCAAAGGGTAGTATCCATTGAGTAATATAGATAATACATTGCCACATAAAGCCTCATTCAGCTAAAAAAAAACAACAACAAGGGGTGTGGGTGTGTGTATGTATAATAATAATACATTTTGACTAATAGGACAGGCCAGGCCTTCCTATTCCTTACAACTAAAATCTAACAGGCAAAGGAAAATTAAAGACAGCATGTCTGAATAAGAGTTGCAACAGCTAATCTATTAATTGATTAGTCAGTCAATCAACAGAAAATTGTTACGTTCATGTTAAGTACAAACAGGACAGAATTAACTGGTTAACTTACTTAAATGTAAATATTTGCTGGTTTTCTTGTTGTGGTAAAGTATTTTATCTTTGGGTTTTGGAATGTTCTTCAGACAAAAGCAGCAACGTCAGTTGTAATAGGCAATTCTCACTTTTACCTGACATTTTATCTGTCAAATGATGGAACACAAAAGTTGTGAAAAATAATGAAAATAATCATTTTAGAATAATAGTTGCAGCCATGACTGAATCAAAGGCCCTTGGCTTTCCATCTTGCTTTAAATCAGTATATATGGTCTCAATACAGTGTTTTTCTAAAATGCCTATATGCACTTGAGGGATAATTTAAATTGCCTCATGTCAAAGAGAAATGAACCATGAGATTGAAAATGCAATTTGCACAATAATGTTTAGCACTATCTTAGGCTCTGAGGTTTGCTTCAGCTTTTCTTGTACCATTGTGACTGGTTGCTCATACTGTCTAATGTGCTTGTCGCTCTGTAGAAAGAAAAGCCAGCAGTGTTGGTGTAGGGGTGGATTTGCTTACAAAACAGCTAGCACCCTGCTTACTGCTAGACAATGCACTTAATATTTTGTGGTGCATGGATGTGCATTTGTGAGTCTGCATGAATGCCAAAGCTTTTTTAGGGAAGGTTGATGACAGACTTTAGAAACTAGGCTCATAGGAGAAGTATTAAGGTTCTCTAATTTCACACACAACAATGTACACACCAACATAGATGCTCAGGCCAACATACATGGTATTAGAGTTACCCCCTCTGGAATACATCTGGGCTGACCATGATGTCAGGGGGGGAGGGTGTTTACTTACATGAACAACAGTGAAGTCCCTCTTCAAGCACACACCCCAGCTCCACAAAACTAATGTTGACTTTATCTTCTGTTTAGATCAAAGTGACCACAAACCTCAAGACATAAAGTACATTTAGAGTGAAATATTATAACAAAAGGCAGGAGAACCTTTCTTTTTACCTGCCAGAAGTTTTGACCAGTCCATTTAGACCATGTAGTGTTTCACTGCAGTAGTCTACTGACCACCAGGCAGCCCAGATTTAGTCTAACTAATATAACAGTAGGTCTGCTTTCAATTTCCCTGTATACAGTAAAGGTTAAGTGAATAACAATCTCTAACTCAGCTCTCCTTTATCTCAACCACAATTGGCTGCTGTTCTCACTACTTTTCTTTTTGGTGGCATGACACGCTAACTCCACACAGTTGTGGTAGGGTACGCCTACTTTCCCTACAGCTGCTTTCTTGCTTTATAAAGGTCAATGTATGTGTGTATGTGTGTGTCTGTGAGACAGAGAGAGAGAGAATACAAACATGTATAGTATATTTCAGAGCCAGACAGCAAAAGTTCCTGCTCAAGTGACAGCTTCTTGTAAGTCCCCCCCCCATGTGGCACTAATATATACAATATGTGACAGGCAGAATATGCCAAACCACTGTTCATACTGAGGACCAGCAGGACGCATACCTAATGGTGCTGAAATACAATAGCCAATTGTATAGAAAACCTTCATTAGCTACTGAAATAAATAAAGTTATATTTGACCATTTCTCTTTGAGACAAAGCCTATCCACATGAGGAAAATGGAAGACAACTGGGCCTAACCCTTCATTGATAGGGATTCCCATCAGGTATTAGCTGAGCCCAAGTTAAGGACTAGCTCTGTAACACGTGATCAAATTTCAGGGACTGTTACAGTGCAAGTGTTACATTGCATTTATAGAAATGGGCACAACTAAAATGTTGTGGTAATGCTGCATTAAATAGCAGGGTGCCTGATATCAGGCCTATGTTTACCTGTGTCTTAAGTCAGGCATTGTGCTTGACCAAACAAACACCGTGTAGACAACAAATGTCAACACCTTTAAAAGTTAGAGGTTACCAATGTTTGTCTGTTTTTGTTACAGATTACAAAGTTCAGTTAACAAAACCATGAATTACTGGATGATAAAGGACCAGATTGCTAACGCTTTCAAACTTTCCGTAAACCATAGGCATAACACCGTGGCAATATTTCAAACGCAAATACTTATCATATAAAGGTGATATGGCTATGGAACATTGACTAACTTTGGATAATCTATTGTCAGGCTAACGTTAGCTCACAAAGTAAGAGTAACTTAATAGGCAACTATTGGCCTTAGGAGAGTAATCTCCTAGACCTGAGCCAATGTTTGGTAACCTTTTATTTGCACCAGACATATCACATAAGTACAGTATCTATCAAATAAGGATGGCTAACGACATGTAGCCATGTAACTTACTGGCATTTATCTACAACGAAAGCTAAAGTCAGCTAAGTAGCGAGCTGGCAATAGGCTAGCCAGCTAGCCACAGAAGAAAATTCCCATTTTAGTGTTATTTTTTTGAGTAACTAGCTTGACGCTAGCTGACTATCCGCGTAACTACCGTTATGTTATCTACCTGGCTAGCCAGATGTCTATGTCGTCACACAACTGAAACAGTCAATGTATTTGTTTAATCTTTAGCTGTACAACTTGCAGTGGAGCAGACACGGCTAGTCCAATTGCTGGCAGCTAGCCGGCTTGGTAACTAATTTACTTAGCAGCTTTGCTAGTTGTCCGCCATCACAGAGCTAGTCAAACTGTTTGGTTAGATGTGGAAGACACAAGTGTTAGGAATTCGTCGTTCGTAACGTTAATGGTTTAAGTTACATAAGCAGCTGTGTTTTACCTTCTCCGTCGCTCTGCTCCTTCCTTCTCTCTGTCTGTGCAGTTCTCTAACGTTACGGTTGACGGTAAAATGCCCAACCGTACAGGCCCCACTGTCTGCTACGGTTCTCTTGCCATCTCTGTGCAAAAGCCTCCAACCAGCAAAACACACGGGCCACTGGCGCGCCACCCCAAATATTGCTGTGTAATAACACGAGACACGAGAGTTAACCCTCTGAGGCATATATATGTATACACATATATGTATAACATTAATGTTGTTATTGCACAACCTTGCTACGCAGACGACGTGATGGATGGTTAGACCAGATCATATGTACTTTTCCCGTGCATATCATCTCCAACTGTCATTTAAATATGAATATTGAATTGTTCTTTACAGTGCACAAACCAAGGCACTCTAGTCTTGTCAGTTTGTCAAAGTGAATCCTTTCCTTTGTTTATATCATCCTTTTTTTGTTACTACTGTAGCAATGTTGCTCACCTTAGTCATACTGAAAGGCCTATTTCATTTCACTTTATAAATGGTGTGTTTGTATATTCTTGACCTGGGGGTCACGACCCAAAGGGCTCCCAATATAAATCTCAGGGGTCACAAAGAAAAAATATTTATTCGATTCTTTTGTTATGAAATACTGAATACGTTTACCTCTTTTGGCTGTAAAAATAAACCCAATTAAACTGTCTGAGAAGGAGAAAATCAGTCTTTGGTCTAACTGCTCACAGTTCATGCGTACAATAAGAATATATGGCATATATAAGATCTAATTTCCAGAGTAAACAGGTTTGATGTTTATCAGGTCTTAAACTCACTGACATCATCTTTTGGCTAAAGCTAGTTTCTTTTGACTAAATATTCCATCCGCAAAAAGCGGTGGGAGTACTATACACCATACCTCATTGTCTTTCATTCTCCCCCTTTTAATAACGCAGCACAGTGTGACAGCTCAGATGAAGTTTGGACTCTTTACATAATTTCATGTTCCAGCTCTTATAATAACATTCGTCCTTAATCACATTCCATTGAGTGTAAAACCATCCAGAGACTTCTTCAGCCATTTAGATTCACTGTCTT
The DNA here is from genome assembly GCA_036023655.1 of Nannoperca australis. Classification (NCBI taxonomy): domain Eukaryota; kingdom Metazoa; phylum Chordata; class Actinopteri; order Centrarchiformes; family Percichthyidae; genus Nannoperca; species Nannoperca australis. The sequence continues at coordinate 9,666 of JAVQJD010082201.1, read as the reverse complement.
TGAATCAAAGGGCATGGGTGTGAACTAGCAGGTGTTGACAAGTGCAAAAGTGTAAGAAAGCCCAATACAGTAATAGTGACTTTATACCATTGTTTTTTGGAGTGCCAATTGGTTTTTAATTTACTTTCAAGACAAGAAGCAGGAAATTATTTCATAATAACTCTCCGCTTTTCTAGAGTATTGATAAATTATGGGTCAATGTGTACATTTGAATTTCTCCATATCTACCTCATATTCCATCTAACCACCTAACCAACTGAACTACTGATGTCTGCTGCACAACCTTGCTACCCAGACAATTTGATGGATGGTTAGACCAGATCATATGTACTTTTCCTGTGCATATCATCTACAAGTGTAATTTGAATATGCCAAATGTGTGTAGTTTTTTACAGTGCACAAACCAAGGCACTCTAGTCTTGTTTATTTTTCAAAATGAACATGAGCACATCGTTCCTATTCTAACTTTGGTTATATCAATATTAGTCAAATTTCTCTTAGTTTGATTTATGTATTATTCTATTCTTGAACTGCACTAATTTTCACAATTTATTTTTTACCACTGTCATTGCGACAGTGGTAAAAAATAAATTGTGAAAATTAGTTTGTCTTTAGTCATAACGAAAGGCCTATTTTATTTCACTTTATACATGGTTTGCTTTAAGTTCGTATGTTACAATGGTTCTTAACCTGGGGGTCAGGACCCAAAGGGCTTCCAAGATAAAGAAAGCCAACAAAAGTGTGTTTATTTTAGCTTCCATTGTTCTCATTTTTCTTTTTTAAACTGTGACACCCCTTCCACTGTCTTCGAAGCTGTTCTGGCTAAAAGCTGGCCTATGTATTCACTTCTGCATCTTCTTTCCTATGGCTTACATCCACTTTGGACCACCTTCTTTTGCTTTTGCACAGCAACACCTCCACAACACACATGCCACACACCCATTCAGCATTGCTTGCATTGTTGATATGGCTGATTTCCAGACCTAATTGTTCATTTGTGTTAAATTTAGTTTTAATAAATTGTACTTGTTATAAGTAAATCTCTTGTGTGGACTCCCTCCTAGGCACACCCCCTGAGCTAGTTTATAACATTATTATGAAATGCTGAATACTTTTGACCTCTAAAAATCATTCCAATCAAACCATCTGGGAAGGAAAAAAGCAGTCTTTGGTTGAACTACTCGTAACTCATGTCTGCACTAAGACGGTAACCTGTGGTGAGAGGTCACAAGTAGATGTTGATTTATTTTAAGGGCTCAAAAGCCAATAGTATATACAGCATACCACATATATGCTCTATCCACATTTGTTTATTATTTTCCCTATTTGTTTCTGCAAAGACCTAATTTGCCCATGTGGATTAATGAACTTCTATCATCAAATGTATTCAAAAAGTAGGTATAGTTAGAAAATATTGCAGGTTGACTTATATCCACATTCTTACACCACATTTCTCAAAAGGGCACTCCACACATCAGTATTTATGCACTTTTGGCCCCAGCGGGTGTAATTTGTTTTCACAGAGGCACTAGCTGCAATTTTTGGCTGCTGTTGTGGCCGGGCATATGTCCGTTCATACAGCATGTGTGACATATCCCGGGGTCACTGTGTGTTTTGGACCATTTAACATCAGACACCCAACCAAAGCTTGGCATATATATGATCTAATTTCCTGAGTAAACAGGTTTGATGTTTATCAGGTCTGAGGTTTGAAATCTGGAGTTTACAGCGAGGTCTGTACACTGACACTAATATCTTATCAAAACTTGTGACTATTGAATAAATAATCCATCTACGAATCTTAAATGAGAATTTTGACTGTGGTTGAGAGCACACTTACCGTAGAGACCAAAGAATGAAACCAGACTAGAAGAATTGATGGAATACCAAACTATACACCGTACCCCATTGTCTTTCATTCTCCCCCTTTTAATAACGCAGCACAGTGTGACAGCTCAGATGAAGTTTGGACTCTTTACATAATTTCATATTCCAGCTCTTATAATAACATTTGTCCTTAATCACATTCCATTGAGTGTAAAAACATCCAGAGACTTCTTCAGCCATTTATATAGAAATAGATTCACTGTCTTTGAATCAAAGGGCATGGGTATAAATTAGCAGGTGTTGACAAGTTGAAATTCAAAAGTATCCAACCTCTGCAACAGAACTACTGATGTTGTGATGGTCTTGGTTTTGTCTTGTCTCTGACTCATCAACTTTATGTGCCTGCAGTATATCTACACCGGTTCTTCAGTCATTTATAGACACATCATTGTTTCTAACTACTGTGGTAGATTGTGCTCTAGGCCTAATCTTGAGTTTACTCTTGCTAGTGATTTTTTGCTTTTTGGGCTTTGCTCATCCACTAATGGTGGTCTCCTGTCTCCAGTGTCTTCTGGATCACTCCCAGCCTGCTTACCTGTCTGCTTGCCCCTTTGTCTCCCTGCCTGCTTCCAAACACCTTCCTCACTCGCACTCCTCCCAGATCTGCAGCCAGCTTCGTCACCCAAACCATCTCTGTGTCTTCATTAATAAACCCTTTAACCTGAACTCACCCGTGTCTCTGTCTGCACTTGGGTCCACACTCACCTGAGATCATAACAGATGTCTGCTCTCACCAGATATATTTTAACTTGATGTATATACTGGCCCAAATCAATTTGAAATGACTTTTTAAGCAATGCCTTACATCATCAAAACAAGCAGGGTTTGTGCAGGCTGGTTTTAAAACCCAATACTTGTTGACTCGATAATCAGCAATGATTTTAAACCTGAGTGGATACAGTATTGTTTTGTGGAGTAGGCCAATTAAAATAGAAATCATTGCTGATGCAAAACCAAGGTATTACAATCTGTAATTCATGTCATTTGAATTATTAATTCTGCTGCTCAAATTCTGCTGCAGGTAGGGAGACATTTTGACGTGTAATTCCAGAGAAAGCACATGTCTAATTGATAACATTGTTAATGACTGCATTCCATGTAGGAGTGATAGTTTCATGGCCTCAGTATTGTGCACTCTGGCTTACTGGCATGGCAACAATTAAAGTGAATTGAGGTAATGCCATTAGGTACACTTATTAGTGCCTATTACTGTTAATACCCTTACAGTAATTATGGAGGGGCTAGTGGTCAGTGACTTTCTGATGAACAATGTGTTGATGAGAGGCTGAAAAGAAGTCAGACAGGGTGGTTGTCCTCTTCAGTCTTTTTGTTCACACTGCAGTTGATCACTTTTGAGATGTGTATCTGGAGTACCTGAACTTGCAAATCTTTCATATTTCAAATTGTATAACTGCTAATACTCTTGCTGCTGTGTGTGTGTATGTGTGTGTGCAGACCAGCAGAGGATGCCAAAGTATACTTTTGGAAACTCTTGTTTTATGTGTAATGACGTGTGAATATATTATTTTGTCATATCTGTTATACCAATAATGTATCCACAACTGCAGTGTCATGTTGGGCCCACTCAAACATTTCTGTGATCCTGTGTGTGTGAATGGACAAACCGTAGCAGTAGCAACATGCCTTTCATCGAACCAGAAACATGCTCTTTACAACAGTAAGTAACCATTTACAAGTACTCTAAAATATTACAATCAAATATTTGATTTACCTTTTTAATAGTCTACAAACTCTGCCTATACAAAATATACCTCAAACGTACATCAAGTCAGCATATGCATCTCTTTGAAATCAGTGGTGCAGTATTTGAGTCTGTGGCAGAGGACCTCTCTCAGAATGTATGTTCTTTGTCAAGCATTATATATGAATGTTCTCCAGACATTTAACAGCATTCTCCCAACTTTAAAATTCAATACCAAACATATGGAAATATGAGATTGAAAGAGATATAGCTTTTCCCCTTTGTTATAGTCTGTCAAATGCACATTTTACTTGTTTGTGTCATCTACTTTTTCATACTACTTTTTCAACATATTGTTGCTAGACTCTATATAACTCCTTAATTCTGCTCATGTTCAGGTTCCCAGAAGGAAAAAAAGGTGACCCCATGACCTTTCCCATGTGTCACCTGCAGTCCAAACTTACCTACCATTATTTAACTCTTCTGTTATCTTCCTGGAACAACATGGAAGAGCTGGGAATATGTTAAATCTTTATTAAACTAAGCATGCCATGTCATGATAAAACAACACTGCCCTTATCACAGACGCCAGGTACATAAAAGTATCCTTGTCATAATAACCTTGCAGTGCCATGCCTTGTAGAGAATACTGAATAATAAACTCACATAATCCCTATTGCCCAATGTTTAAAACTTGCTTTAAAAGTTTCAAAAATGTTTTAAAACACTCACTATTTACAACCAGTGCAAGCCCCCAAAATTTACATGTACATACAATTTTTATAAGCTATTAAGAGTGGTTTTACCAGGCCAGACTCTTATGATGAAGGTTTTTCAAGCCTTGGATTCCAGACAGGAAATCCAAAATCATCTCTTGCCAACGTATGGTGGCCATAATAACACAACCACCCTTACAATTGAAAGCAATCCAACAGAACAGCCATGCAGTAAATACTTTGTGAAAGTTGATGCTCCGTTTTAGTTGAGCATGTCAGAGAGTTGTTGACCCTGTGTATGTTTTAAGGCCATATCTTGTGTTTTTGCATTGGATTGCATCAACATCAACCCCTAAAAACAAATGGGTATCTTTAGTTTTTTTACATTGAGCCATTGGATTTACTTGACAGTCAGTGTTCTGCTGACTTTGATATGTGGCCCAAATTTGATGTTTTGTGATGCGCAGCATATTTAGCTTGACACCATGGAAGTAATATGACACTGAACATAGCCAGAATATATTAGTCTGGTCCTATTTTAAGGCAGGACAGGTTTGTAAAGAAATCTCATTAAAAGTTGAATTCAAGAAATCATGTGCTTGATCAGTTAATGTTGGACAGACCCTGTTAAAAGTATTGCTACTAATTGCTTCTCTAGCCTTTGTCAGTCATTATGCCAGGATTTTATCATATCCGTTTGTCCACATCAAATTGTAACCATTTTAGCAGTGTGTATTCTATCATTGTAGTGGATATCAGATGTTGAGTCTGTTTGCCAGTAGTTTGTTTGCACAGCCTTGGCAACCTTGCATACATAGACTCCATAAGCACACCCTTACAATGTGAGGTATTCATGATATTCTACCTTCATTTGCACGTGGATTCACATGACTTTAAAAAACACAATGTTTTGTGTTAATTATGGAGGATATTAGCTTACACCTTTTGCTTCACAAAACTTATTTGTTTGGTAAGAAACTCTTATCTGGGCATTTTTGGGTCTACACCCTTGATTTGAGGGGAGTCAATCTCCACAAGCAAACATGCTGAGTGGATTTCTGTGCAGTAATCTGAACATTATGTCTTTTGTACTCCTTTTCATCCCTTCAGAGAGCTGGGTGTTTTGATTTTGAATACATAACTTATACAGCGTGGATTGGATATGCTTAAAATGTGGACATAATTCATTTTTAAGGTAGAATTTTAACTTTGTTCGAATGCAGACAACCTCTTCACTGATCACACAACATGGAAGGGAAATGATGGAATAACAGTCAGTCAGTCAATCATCAGTCACGTCCACACGGAACCCTCCTGCTGATGCACTTATGTCTGTTCCAACTGAGGGAAACTCCTAGCCATCTGGTGTTTCTACTTTTCGTGGTGTGACACCGTTTTCTAGTTTCAGTTTGTACTTGGAGTACATCCAGCAGACACAATGATACACTAACATACAGAACAAGCACCTGCATATAATAACTGCCTCCTCTCAGCACAATAGTTATTGTGAATTAATAATTCAGTTATAATGCTGTTGCACCTTGACTCAAATGAAAGGTAATTGCCTTGTTCCATAGAGTAATTTTCTATGGAACAAGGTAATAGTTCAACCAGCTGACTCGTTTTTATTCATCAAAGTTAATTACTGACAGAGACTGGGGAGAGGTGGTCAGAACAGCTGTCACCGTGACCAGAAAGACGTTTGCTCCTAAACAAACACAAAGGTGGTATTTAATGTGTTTCACATATATTTATTATTGAGCTGTTAAAGAGGAACCAGTTGACTTTATTAAAGGGTATATTTAACAAGCCTGCTTTACTAGTGAGTTTGCACATTTTCAATAATGGGAATGGTAAACTAGTTAGGCAGTTTTACTGACATTGCATACAGGACAACACAAACAAATACATCAATCATGTACATCATGTTGACTCACACATAATCTACTAGACCTAATGGACAGCAGCATACAGTGTACCACTAAACACATTAAAGACTGCAGATAAAAACCAGCTGAAGTGGCAAAGAAGCATTAATTAATTTGCTAAATTAATTGATTAAATAATTAATCAGACAAAGCTGTGATGGAATTCACACCACTGTGGACATCATAATAATAATAATAATAAAACAAAACAATACAAAACATGTATGTGTAGTCACAGGACACTAGTGCTGAAACACTGGTGAAATGCAGAAATGTCAGCAGTATAAAAAATGAGAACAATAAAAATTATAATGATAATACTGGTAATATACAGCAAATATGGTTCACAGGAATTCACACAAGAATGAGTACATTTTAGGGTTAAGTACATGGTGGATCATTTGTCCAAGCAGCTGCCTTTCACAAGAGGTATACAAGTTATTTAACCTCCTTCAAATGTGCATTTACTGTCCAAAGAGGTTGCTTTTGTGAGATGATGTCTATTGTCCCATCCATATGATGCATCAGTCTTTGTGATGATGTGGTTGAATGGTTGGTTGGGGCTCCGTGGGAGATGGCGTCTGTGTTCATGGATCTGTAGTGTTTGAGTTTTTATGCCTCTGCACCAGCGATAGCCGTGGCTTCAGGCATTATGTGTGTCCCATTCTCGTAAACACATTATCTAAGGAACGCCTCTAGGGTTTTTCTTCAAATTTGGCACAAATGTCCACTTGAACTCAAGGATGAACTGACTAGAATTCGGTGGTCAAAGGTCACTGGGACCTCACAAAACACGTTTTTGGCCATGAATACATTACCCTATTTCACAGCTGGTCGGACATTAAATTGAGTTTGTCCTCCAGCAGAAGCAGATTGCATTGAAGAAGTGGCAGTGGCATGAGGCACATGAATCGCAGCAGCCAAACTGGGGCAAACAGCTTTGTGTAAGCTGAGAGCAGTTGGGCTTCACAGGTTTGGGTGTGAATTTAGGAGGGTGAAGGTCATTTGCAGGAACCGGGATCACTTTGGGCTTCTGGAAGGCGGAGAGAGCAGAAAGAGGGAGACAGGGTAGGTGAATTGGTGAGCATCAAAATCAAATGAGCAAGTGCTGCAGTAATATTCTCTCACTTTCTTCTTTTGATGTCTAAAAAGGCTGAGAGCTGAAACACCAGCACATTTATTGGAGGGCGCACTACTTATTATGTATTCGTTTTTTATCTCTGCACGTGAATAACTATATCCCAAAGCTGTGAAACTAAGAATGAAGACTTATTTAAAATTGTAATGTATCAGATGTGTGGTGTTGCAAACTGTGGCTGAACCCTTTGACTTTTTTTCTATTTGTTCTCAATTGAGATAATACAAGTGCAGCATATGGAAATCACACAAGCACAGTTTTACACCCTAAAGATAATTAAAAAATATACTCCTAAGCAGAAATGGGTTAACTAGCACCGTCTATGCTCAATGTGACTGAAATATAAACCACACACATCTTACCGGCACATGAACCCTTTGTCGTTCATACTGTCCTCTCCTAGCGAACAATGGTCTATGTCTGCCTTTGTTCAAAGACCCTGTTGAAACAACATCAAGACTATATGTTTAGTATCAAAATATATATAAGTAATGCTGCAGAACCTCTCTATCAGAGGCTGTTTTGTGTCCAATGTAAGATCACCATTAGTCCCAGTTTGTGTAATGTATCACCATTGCTTTATTTGGAAAATAAATAAATAACAGGAAATCTTTGAAAAACTGAGAAGCCTGTCTAACTCTAATATAAAATAATACAATATATCAACAATTATATAATATTTACTTATTACTATTGAAATTACTTAAAAGCAGCATTTTAATGTTGCAGCTGGTCGAGATGGAGCAAACACTCACTACTTATTACTTACATTATAACATTACAACTTATTATTAAATTACATCCCCCCTGTTGACTTTGAGGTACATCTGGGGTGGGGCAATGCACCCTGATATCATTCTTAATGCATATAGTTTGGTGAAATCACAGCATAGCTCCATCCAATTCACCCCTGAGTAGAGGGCTAGTGAGTGAAAACACCCATGTGAAGGAGAACAACATCAACATCCCCAGCTTTCTGTCACTTCCTTCTCTGTCTACCAGAGGTCCTCAGTGAAATCTAATGAGCAAATAATCTTATTGGTGTGCCCGAGGTGCGGTAGCACCGGGCACACAGTTAGTATTGCTCGGGCTTCTTCTATTATTCATCTTCCGTGCTGATTTTTAGGACGCTACTAGCCCTGCACCGTTGCCAGTAGAGAGATAAAAAGTACATCAAATCGTGCGGCCCGATCGGGATTGGTGTGCAATGACTTTTCTCAGAGATTGGTCCAATGGTTCTGACACAAATCCACAAAAAGCGGCCAAAAATCCCCCATGTATGTGTGTGGGGAAAGTCAAAGAAGAAGTAGAGTGGGTAGAGTGTAGGGCCTTCTAAACTGCCCAAGAACAACTTCTTAGAAATGGCTCAATCTTCACTCTATATTCATACTTTTCATATCAAAATTGTAGGAAAATATGTTTACCTTCCCTTCTGTATTTTTTTTAGAATTGTTTGGACCACTACTTTCTTCTCTGGGAACCTTTAAATGCAGAGAAGGGAGAATCTAAGCAGGAAAACGACTAAAACCCCCCTTCTCTCAAAAATGCTGTAACTTTCTTATTCTTCAGTCTACATGCATAATTTTCATATCAAAACATAGGAAAATATGTTTGCCTTCCTTGTGTATGTTTTGGGATTTATTGGATCAAGACCGTTTTGTCTGGGAGCCTCAAAGTGCTAAATTGGGAGCCTAAAATTATCAATTTCGCCTCTATCCCCTGGAACATACTGCTCTAATATTTACAATCTTCACTCTACATACACAATCTTCATATGATATCAGGACAATAGGGATGCCTCCCTGCTGTAATTTATTCTGTTTTTTTCCAGCATTTTGAGCCATAAAAAACAGAGGTGGAAGCGGAGCTTCCTTATAATTCTGATCACAAAAAATCGCCTGTTCTCTTTTTCCCCTACATTTCTACTTCGCGACAGTGTCTACATTATTATTACCACAAACATGAAACTTATATCACTGCGTTCGCAAGCTCTTATTCTTTCTAGTGGTATCCTCACTTTGGAGATTGGACACACGGTTCTTTTCAGTTATGACCAGGAGTTTAAAGAGTGCTCTTGTGCTCATTGTCAGTGTAATAGCTGCTCTATTTCTGTTTCTCTGCCCTGCGCCCCTCCCCCCATGCTCAAGGTGTCATTACATCACCACAGCAATCAGTGTCACACACACATGTGTGAACTGTCAGTGGGTAAGTTAACCATCTGACTTTTAAAGTTTAAACCTGAGCCATATATTAAAAAGGTTTTACTTATTTTAATGACACAGTTTCCTTTAGCAA
>JAVQJD010082194.1:0-11992 GCA_036023655.1 Nannoperca australis | reverse complement strand
CCCCCCCCCCCCCCCCCCCCCCCCCAATGAAGGTAATTGGAAGAGCATCAAAGCAGAGGGAATGCCAGTATTAATATCCTCTGATGGCAGGCCGCTGATGGCCTCTTCTGTGCTGAAAGCCATTAGCAGAGCTCATTCAGAAAGGGCCGGGCCGTGACTTTCCTGATAAGCAATTACTGAGGCGTCACTCTGTCCCAGTGAAGCGGGCTGTAAAATGTGTTCCCACGGTTCAAACCAACAGAAAGACTTCAGACCTCTTTACAGGAACAACACAAATACACACAATTAAATAAAAAGTATGGTATGTAAGGCTCTTACAACAACATGGCGCACGTTAATACATGTCATATCAATACATTTAGAAATATACAAAGTGAGAAATATTTCAATAAATCCCAGAAACTCTTGGGAATGCGTCATGTACAGTATACTGCAGTCACATAGTGAACTACCTGAAGAGAAGTAACCTGCTACACACTGTGGTCCAGATCACAACAGTGCACGCTGTATTTAAATCAACTTGTGAATGCTAAACAGAAATAAACAAATACAATGGAACTCAGTCCAAGGAAACATCATATGTTGTGCAAATGATTAAAATAAAAGGAATGATCCAAACAAAATACCAGCGGCACTCCACAGCTGCAGACTGCACTTAACATAAACAGGACTATATGAAACACTGAGGCTGCTCCTGACCTACAACCGACCCTCTGCGTGGTGAACACAGGGAGGCCCTCAGGAGGCCTGCAGCTAAAACTCTTTAACATATTGTTAGCTAAGTGAATCTGAGCTTGTATGTTAAAAACAATACTGAGGCCTTCTGGGGGCCCTGTCCCTCTGTGTCAGGTGGTCCCACTATGGGGTTGGACACACATCCCCATACGTGGTGTACTGTACGTTGAGAAAATGGGCCTGAGATTTTAGGTTGTGCAAACCATGGCACATACCTTATCCTAATCAAGTCAAAGAAAACTCCATTTCCATCTGTAGAAGTTATATTTCCTCCCTGAGCTCCCTGTCCTTGGGGGCTGGCTAAAAGATCAGCTGCTATCAGCTGATGTAGCTGGGATCACTTTGAGTTATATTTTCTAAATGTGTTTAGTTTTTCTGTGCATTATTATCTGTGCATGAGGGAGAATGGATGTACTGAGAGGGGCGGGGGCCACCTGGACTGTACCTTCTCTCTGTTGAGCAGACACACAGACTTCAGCAGCAATAATATTTGGCGAAAGCTCTCATTCAGAGTCCAGAATCAAGCATCAGTGTTAATTAGGTAAGAAGTGCAGTAATGCAGTAATTATATCCACGTTCTCTGTCTGCAAATACCGTGAGAGAGAAAAAAGTGCACCAGAAGGAGAAGGGAGGTCGTGGAAGCAGTTATCTGAGGAGGTGATTGAGCTTTCTGAAGGAGGGAACATGTGGAGACTCTGCCTGTCACTGCTGTTCTGTTTAAAGACTAACTTCACACCAGGCTTTCAGGGCGTTGGCTGTGCTCTGTTGCATATGTACATCACTGCAGCAAGGTCAACAAAAACACGCACAAACAACTCTACTGGTTATGGAAACCATTTAAAGGCATTTGCTACGTGTTGTAGATGTTTCAATGTGATTTGGGTTGATTTCCAACTTGAAACCTGTTAGTGGTTAATTAACCATCATGGAGACGTCTGATTTGATGACGTATGCAGTCGTGAGTGCAGATTGGTTAGAAACGTCTGCACTGCATTGGAAGAAGAAACTATATTCATAGATTATTTCTGCAAACACAGCAGGACAAATGTGGCACTTTTCATTTTAAACACCCACTAAACCAAAGTTTTTCAGAGGCCACTGAATTATACTACCAAGAAAGACTTCTTTCAAAAGGATAAACTGCATCAAGTTTGCTGAAGAGAGGCAAACAGCCACCGGAAGTGAGACGATGTCCCCTTCAAAACAAAATGCATGAAAGCCTTTCCACAGACGGAGCTGTGCAGAAGCTGAACAGTGAGGTAGACGTTTTCTCTGTGACTACTCGCAGCCTCTGTGCACAGTGTGTTCACGCTGTATAATTTGGTGGAGTGTTTTGCAGCTGTTAGGAACGAGTACGCTCTGGGTTTAAATCTACATTTTGGGGCCAACAGACTTGTTTTCAAGCAGTCTGCTCTTTTCTTATGTACGTGTTCGTGTACGACTTCTTTTCTGTACCACAGGTTTACTTTGATGTGCTTAACTTTACATTAGTGGCTGCAGTGGAGAGTAGATCGTGTGGCTGTGCACGCTGTCAGTATCCACATCCTGCTGAGATGATGCTTTTTGGATCTGATACTTTCTCTCCTTTTTTCAGTTCATTTCTTATTAATTGTTTCTTATATGTTTCATTTGAACCCACTGATTGTACATATGTTATCCTGCTGTTGTCAAGCCTATCTGCTTCTTAAGTGTGCTTATGTGATTCAATTCTTTTCTATTTTATCATGTGTTAGTCAGTTTTCAATTTAAATGTTGGTGGACTGTGAAAACACCAGGATCGTTTGCAGATTTTAATGTGGCATAAATGTGACAAATAAACTTATATATATTGTCCCCAATGGTTTCTTTAGTTGACTATATACATACATATATGTGTGTTACCAAGGAAACATTTTGAATTTTTTGAAAAGTCAGTCAGTTGAATGCGTCTATAGGGTTTTATTTTGAAAGTCATGACCGGACGTCGCGACTGTTCGGGTATTTGAAGTAGCTTGAAAGAAGTCCGCCCCCAGTCAGAGAGAAAGTTGTCCCCGCACTCGGTCCTGTGCGCCGGCTGCTTCACACGCGTCCTCCCGGAGAGATGAGGCGGAGGGAGAAGAGGCTGCTGCAGGTCGCCGGGCTGCTCATAGCGGCTCTTCTGTTCCTCCCCAACGTCGGGCTGTGGTCTCTGTACCGGGACCGAGTGTCCGACAACTCGCCCAGCACAGTGGACGGACCAGGCGGCTTACTCCCGGTACAGGTGAGAGAAGCTCGGTTATAATCTTCCTCCTGTTGTGCTTCTCAGATCCTGAAGGAGTCTTAAGAAAACCTTCGTGTTTATCTGAAGTGTCTGAATCAGTCCCGAACAACGGTGACACTAATCAGTTCTCACCGCTAGAGACCGTCTGTAATCACGGGGTCCAGGACCACGGAGAGCGACCTGGCACTGCCAGCCTGCTCGGGTCCAGGACCAGGGAGAGCGACCTGGCTCTGCCAGCCTGCTCGGGTCCAGGACCAGGGAGAGTTTAAGAGGTTTCGTGGTTTGTTGAACTGTGGTGACAGTGGATATTCCCAGTCAGTGAAAGATGTGGGTGGTTTTTATAGTTCATGGTGGGATTGTGGATTAGACGGTTAGACGTCTGATTTAATGCTCACATTTGAATTGATGTTACAACCTTTCAACATGTGGTCTGCAGCTGTTGCCATGGGGAACAACTCAGGCTGCTCCTGGCTATTTGCACCATTGATTAATGTAACGATGAGAAACAGCAACCACAGGTCATCAGATCATAAAGCCGTGTCGTCTAATTGATTCTTTTTTATAACAATAAAAATCCTCACTTTGGGGAAACTGCAACCAGCAAAGCTTTTAGTATTAGAACTATAATTTGTGTGATGGAGGAGTCTTCAGTTGATCTCTAATCCTTCAGTCGGTAAGAAAGCGAACAGCTTGTCTGAATAAAAGGATGCTGAAGTACTTTGCATCTTTGTCCCTGGGATTTACAGCCCTCTTGATGTGTCCAGCGTCTCTCAGATTCCCTGTTTCCACAGAGCAGAGGAGAGAAGGTGAAGTGCAGGTCTCCTGTTGATCCGTATTTGTTCATTTCAGTATCACTGCATCACGATTCAAGGCTCAATTGTAACGTATCATGGGTGATATTTTGTAAAGAGGTGCAGACAACATCTTTTGAAAAAGGAGTCTCACCGACGCTGTGAAAATCAACACTACTGTGAATTTGTTCTTTATGAGGTTTCCAGTAATCCTCAGTCATTTATCCCGAAGAATGAAACAGTGTGATATCTTGTAAACATGAAAATGTATTTCTGTTGATGCTTTGTGGTTTGGAGCAAATTTCCTTTGCGATCATCCTGAGAGAACATTTTGTATGGATTGTCTTTAAATATCCCTGAAGAGTTCAACAACATAAAGACTAATTACATAATATATCTTCATCTGTGAGTGTTTCCATGCTAAATATTCAACTTTATTCTGTTTAAATGGTGCTTCTGGACTCCCCCACTAACAATGAAAGTGGATATTTTTATTCTAATTATGTTTGATTGTGGTGAGTTGTGAAATTGAGCTCTTTTAATGGTTTTTAGAGGTGTAATTGATCAAACATGTTGAGTATTTGAAGTCGTAATACTGCTCTGCAGATGGAGGAAGTTAGGGAGGAGGTAGAGCTGGTCGTCCAATACGTTTACCAGAATCAGATGAGAAAAAGCTGTTGCTGTGTTGTTCTGGGGGAAAGTGAAATATCAGGCTCGTCACGCCACTTTGTAAAGCTGGTGGTGTCGCTACGTCTCGACTGCTGGACAGTGGCTGCAAAGCATGATCACACCTTCATTGGTAGCTTTTGGCCTGTGATCATTAGAAGTTACAAGAAAGAATTGACCATTGCCCACTTTGTAGTGTTGTATGAAGAAAGATTGCATGGTGAATGTAGCATTTAGCATTTAATTACCCTGAAGGCATCTATGTTAGTTTACCTCAAGTTGCAGAGTTTTATAAACTGGAGGTGCAGAACAGTGAGTCGTAGGACCTGGATGTTGTGAAGCAGAAACGTAGTTTAAATCCTGCCTGATGTTTATGTGTCTAACATCCGGCAGCGTTAACATTTGTCTTATTTTAGCTTTTAACATAACAAAGAACCTTTTTTTTTTACACTGCTGCAATTTTCATCTTCTGTCGTGTATTTTTTCTTGTAAACCTTAAACAGCGAAAGACAAATGGAACAAAGGACAAATGAGGAAAAAGGAAGGAACAATATATGTGTTTGTGCTCTGTGTTTGAGTGCTCCCTGTGGGCTGTTATGGCTCCACTGAAGTAGACAAAAATCAATACCCTTATCCCATCCAGCCTTTTCCCACATAAGTCTTGTTAGAGACATTTGTATTGAATATTTTGTTCCCCTTGTTGGTTTCTGTCGGCCTCGCTTGTAGACGACACAGTGCTTAAACCATCAGAATAAGATCAGAGTGGATTCACTTCAAACAGTCTCGTTCATACGCAATCTCTGCCGCTGACGTATTAGATAACATAGAATATCAATGAACAACATTCATAAATATTGTTTTTTAAAGATGTATTTACCCAGGGGGGAGGACAGACAGCTCTTCTTCAGCAGCGTCCTCCTTCACATGTATTTGGCTGCACTGTTTTTCTGCTCTTTGCTCTGGAGCATTTGAACTTGAGGAATTTGCACCTAGACGTTCTTCCTGGCTCCCTCATGCAGAAGTACAGCAGCAGTCAGCTTGGATTGACAGCAGGTAGGATGGATTCCAAACACGTCAAACAAGTGTCAAAAATCTTCCAAACAGAAACTGACGTGTCTCAAACCACTAAATGAATCCACTTCTGATGCTCAGTATGTTCAAAAACACAGTTTCTCCAACATTGTTAAACACATCTGAAGTATCAGGGATGCAGCAGTTGTTGGACTACAGGTGCTCTCCTCTGGCTTCACACCTTTCAGAGCCATTTCTCAAGCCTGCAGTGTGCTCGCATTTTATACTGAATTACTATTATTTCTTTTAGGGCATCGTAGCAGCAGCAGTTGAGGTTGGAGAGAGTGTGACTGGGCGGCAGCTGCATGTTGCCATGAACAAGGGTTCATTTCCTAAAACAGTTTCCATTTCTTTTCCTAAACTGTGTTTTTTATTGTGTGTGTGTGTGTGTGTGGGTGCACTTCATGGAATATCAATCAAACTGGTGTTGGTTTATCCATTTTAAATGAACTCTTCATTGGAACTACTGGCTAACAAAATGTGTTCTCTGTGTTATCCAGAGAAAGAGGGACACTGAACTGTTTACATGGCTCCCAGCGTCCTTCTGCAGGTCTGAGCTCCACCAATGGGAATGAGAGAGAGAGAGAGATGTGAGGAAGAGATGCGGGGATGGAGGAAATTAATTTACTAAACAAGACATCCTCGCTCACTCCAGCCTCATTTTAAGGAGACTGCAATTAATCATGAAGCTCAGTCTCTCTACTGTCCTATTATGCGTAGAAATAATGGAGTATTGACTGCTGTTCCAGTACTGATTATAGATCCAGTCACTGTTTTGAAACAGTCAGCAGTGTTCCTTTTACTGTGCCATCGGATCCGACCAGTCACTTAACAGACTTGGGAGGTGTGATGTGGTCTGGTGAAGCCTCTTTGGCACAGGGTACACCTGCGGCTCTGTAACCTGCTCTCAGGTGTGTGTCCACGGATCAAGCTGGGGCCAGATGTGTGACACTGTCCAGTGTTTTAGCCCAAACAGAGCCGAGCAGCAGGACGTTATGTGTCCTTTTTATTATCAGATTATTAGAAACAAGGTGAAAAGTAAGGAAGCAAGAAGCTGCTTTTGCTCGTTCTTGTTGGGGGAACATGCCCTACATAAATGCCTTTCAGCAGCACACTCACAGCTCTTTGTATTAATCCAATGTATGTGCTCGTCTTTACATACTGAGCATTGATCGCTGATAGAGGGCAGGAGCGACCTGCGTCTGGCTCCGGGGCTCAGCAGAGCAGAGATGTACAGTAGGCAGGGGATTCGTGGTGAGGCGGTGGAAGCCACATCTGTCCTTTGGTAGCCCCATGTTGAACGGAGACAAGCTCAGAAGCAACAAGCAGAGACAAGTCACTCATCTGTAGTCTGAATTCTGCTGACAGAGAGACTGCAGGGCTGCTGCTGACTGAAACATGATGCTGACAAAGAGATACAGTTTGTGGTGACCTTCAACACCACCCTGCACATTCTGTTATGTATCCACGCCGCTAACTTAGTTTTGGCTTTAACAATGGAAAGCCGTGCAGCGGTGCATAATGTGACATCAAGCACCAAGTCCTCGTGCCTTATATAGATTATATAGAAAGAAAGGAATCCCTCTGCGGATGAAGATCACACAATGTAATCTAAAGCTTCACAGCAGCTTCTGCATCCATCTTGATGTGAGTTTGTTTTGCGGTTTTCGAGGTCAAGAATGAACTTAGTTGAACGAGTGTAGGAAACTGTGTGTTTTACTGTCGCACATCAGGTCTTTTTGTTGTAGTGTTTACTGGAGACCACTGGCAGCTGCTTCATCTCAGCGTTTGAAGTATCTTTTTATTGTAGAGAAAGGTTTTTTACACAGTGAGGTGACAACACGTATTTCTAGCCTCAGATCTCGTGTATTCCTGGAGCTCGGGGCTGGTTTGTGCAGGGAGTCGGGGGCTGTTAGCGGTGTTAACGGTCGCCTCTAGGTGGGGTGGGACAGGAAGCTGCACAACGGCTCAGCACTTAATGGCCGCCATACAGTACTTCTGTGCTGTTATCCCCCTGCCGTCCTCTCCCTCAGACATGATAATGAGGAGCTTATTTGAACAGCTCAGATGGGTTTGGACGGGAGCCAGTGGAGCTGTGATCCCAGCAGAGCCAACACAGCTGTAAATTACCAGTGACCCCCCCCAGCAGGCCCATCACACCATGCTTACAGCTCATGATGTATGTTTGTTTGTTCCTTTGGAGCCAAGTCATAATTCTGTGCAAGGGATGCTTTTTGTTTCCCCTTTAGAGTTGTCTTAAAGACAAAAACACATTTTCTAACTTGTTTTTGGTTTGATGTTCACCACAAACACAATAAAATAAAGGTGAATGGATTTCTGCGTGTCCCCTTATAATATATCAAAATATTGGAAAATTGCATTTACAAAACTCCACAATGCATATTTACAAAAACATTACCCATGGTACTCTGGATATCCACAGATCTCACTCAGCTGTTTTCTTCTAGGGACTATTTCTGTGGTAGAAAATGTTCTCTGCTTCTCACACATTACAAACACATCAAATAATGTGGACATCACAGGCGAAGCCAGCTAACAACTCCATTCCACCACTTGAACATTATACCTCATCGAGCTGTGCAGAGTTCAGTCAGACTGACTCGATGGCAGCAAATCATGACAGGAATTGCTGGAGTTCCTCTCGCTCCTTCCTCAAATTCAAGTAGAGTGAAGTTTGAAATACTTTGGAGAACCTTGGAAACTAAACACAAACTCCTGTAGCACTAGCAGTTTGATCATTGAGTGTTAGGGCTGTTACAAAGTCAAGGAAGGAAGCTTTAAAGCTTCAAAGCAGTCAGGTCAGCCTTACGGAGTGAACTTAACAGGCTTTTAAGAACAAAACTGCAGCAGCGTGTGCCTATATATATATTTATCAAAGTGTTGAGTAGCAGTAATGTGAATTTTAACTCAGTTTTCCACATGTTTCCTAGCTGCATCCGTTTTATTAATAACCTTTAAGCTGTTTGGGGGCTCTCTGCAGTCGGCTGGTAGCAGGTGATAGCAGCACTGCTTTGAGCTGGAAATGTGTTTGTGTCCTCCTTATTGTGTGTTAGTGAGGTCATTTCTTTTTCTATGTGCACATGTACAGCTGACTGTGTCTCTCTTTTCAGTGTTTACCTCATGGTGTTTGCTTTCTCGGTAGGTTTTTTTTCCATTGTTGTTGTTTGTTTGTTTGCAATGTGTACCCAGGTCTGTACAGATACAAAGCCTAAAAGAGAAGCAGAGTGCTAGAGAGAGAGAGAGAAAGAGAGAGAGAGAGAGAAATTACACTATATGGCCAACAATATGTGGATGCTGCAGGGATTTGGGACCCATTCAGCCTAAAGAGCGTATGTGATGTTGGTCCATAATACTGTACACCATCCAACGATATGTTGGATATACTATATACACTTTGCATGGATCAGTTTCTCTGCATTTGTGTGCTGCACTCTGCCAAACACCCAAACACCCACCGTGTGCAGCGTCTTTTAAAGGACCCGCTGCACTCGGACTGCGTCCTGGCTGCTTGTGCCCCTGTCTTCATCCTTGATCTTTACTTTGCATTAATGGTTCAAATCAAACAGGAGTGGGAGCCTTCATCTGGACTCATCTTCTCTGGCCGTTTTATGGAAACAGCAGGTGGTCCAGACATTTCATAAGAACAGTGTTCACATCCCAGCACATCAATATCTGAGCAGTAAGTCTGAGAGCGCAGGAGGCGGCAGAGTCCACGAGTCCTGGCCTCTCTGTGGCCCTCTGCCTGCTCTCTCCCTCTCAGCGTGGCTCGGGATAATGACTCCTTATGGGAGATAATGGAGTCTTTGAGGGGGGTTTGGAGTGCCTCGCTGCAGGAGGCTGCCCCTGGAGGTCCTCTGCCTCAAGCTCATGTCTGGCTCAGACAGGACGACGAGCGGATGCCTAGAGGGATTTGTGTCGGCATAACAACAGGAATAGTGTTTCTATGTGCTGCTGAGCTGAGACAGACACAACCTAACCCTCTGTTTTTTGATGACACTCAAGTGGGTGATGATGTTGCTCTCTTTTTGTTGGAAGTATTAGCAGGAAATGGTTTGCTAACATGTTTAGAAGATAAAAATATGTTATGAGTGAATGTCTTTCAGCTTTTTGCGGAGTTTGTCTGCCCTCTAGTGGCCAGAAAATCAATGAATGCCACTTAAAGATATTTTTGACAAAGCAACAAGGCATTTTCAGCCAGTGTTTGACTTGTCCTGCGACTTCTACATCTGTGTCTACCGTGGCCTGAACTGAAGCAGGAGTAGGTCAGTTAGTGCACGCTGAAGTTTCTTGTTGTTAGAAGAGGTAACGGGGGAGTTGTGAGCCTCCAGCACAGATTGACTTGTCTGTGAAGTGGCTGAAGGTGGAGGAGGAGGAGTACAGGGATGAGGGCGAACAGGAAACACAGGTAATTGTGTCTCTGAGGGTGGAGGTGGATCCGTCTGTGATCTGACAGAACAGGAAAGGGAAGAAAAAAGAACAGAAAAGCTTCCTCTTCTCACTCTGCAGGATGAGAAGAAACAGAAAAGAGAAGTATTGACCCAAGGTGGTCTGATTCATCCTCCTCGGAGAATGAATGGGCAGCTCGGTTCTTATCACACTGCTGGTAATACCAGCTTCTCCTCCACGCCAAACAAACAGTCCAGTAGCAGTCCTTTATCTCTTCTTCTTCAGTCCTCGTCTTTGTTCAGCAACAGATCTGAAAGCAGCTGAAACCAAGCAAAGCGTCACCCGTCCAGATGTGGGTGTTAGAATTAAGTAATGAGCTGCTATTAAACAGAATCGTAAATCTTAACAATGTTAGATTTTTAACCTTATCGCCTGGTTTCTTTTTTTCAATTTATTCTTGTGCAACAGTGTCAAATCTTTCCGGAGCAAGCAGCGATGAACCTCGCTGACAGGAAAGCAAAGCTCGCATTTTCTAGACAATTCTCTGGAGATGGACAACAAACACAAACAAACACTGCATCTGCTCTTTCACAAACTAAAACACACATTTATACTGCGTTCGGAGGAGATTTTCATGTTTTCTGATATGGACGTATGTGTCTGAAATAAAGTTTAAATCACATCACAAATAATGCTCTTTTGTTCCAAGAAACACTTGAAATATTGATTGTAAACCGCTGACCTGGCAGTGTGGTTACACCCTTGGGAATGCATCTTGCTGCAGTAATTCAGCATAGCAGTTTGCATGTGTTCATATTTAATGTGTTTCTATTGTGATGCAGAAATTCCCCACTAAGTAACCTTTACCATACCCCTGTGGGATTTATTCAAACAGCCGACACGAAGCATTTGGAGGCTGGATGTCAACCACAATCACACATGTTCGAAGCCTGACAACATTTTCTCTGCACAGTGTGCTTTTAAAGTGTGACCACACTGGCATTTTGTTCTGATTTAGCTGTCACTTCTTTCTCAGGAGAAAAGTTTCTCCCTTGTGCAGTAATACATCCATCCATCCATCCATCCATCCATCCATCCATCCACAAAGCATGAGGTAAGTCTTTGCAGAACGGGTAACGCCCCAGAGGTTAGCATGGCATTTCCATTCATCGGGGTGTGGTTTTCATTGTTTTCTGAAGAGTGGAAGACCTTTTCACGTCTGGTCAGGTGTGACGTGTAAGACATTTTCAGAAATCAGTGGGAGATGGCACAAAATGATTAGCAGACATGTCAAGAATAAGAAGTAGTGTAGAATAATAAATGAAAAAAGAAATCAAGAGTTGAAAGACGTGCAGCCGTTTCTATTGCTACGCCCCGTTAGCCTTCTCATTTCTAGCCAACAACTTTCACTTTTGTCAACTGAAATGGAAACTGTCATCAGCTGTAGCTAGCTAGCTACGTAGGCTAACATTAGCTTCATGCTAAAGCTGCATGTTCTGGACAAAAAGTCAGCATCCTCACCAGCTGATGATCCAGAATCATCAACAGTATCAGTATCATAGTACATAAAGTACTACTCCACTATCTATGTAGAGGACTATATAGTTATCGTTTGTGATTGGTGATTAATTATTTAGCATAATTTAGTTTTTCTATGATTAGTTTACTGCTGACCAAGTAATGACCATTACACCAGCTGTCTGGAGCTGTGTGCTGCTATACAACTGTGAATCCAGGTTGCTTGTTACTGTACTGACACATTTTCACAACAACGTTGATCGAACTCTTGTTTACTGCATCTCATTGCTTTCTGATTGGTTGTGATCACTTTCATTACATTAGTTTTCCAATACTGGAGATTTTTGCAGGTGAAATTAACCACTTCCCTCCCTCCCTCTCTCTCTCCGTCTCCCCCTCTCCCCCTCTCCCCCTCTCTCTCCGTCTCTCTCTCCGTCTCTCTCTCCGTCTCCCCCTCTCCCTCCCTCTCTCTCTCTCTCTCTCTCTCTCTCCCTCTCTCTCCCTCTCTCTCTCTCTCCCTCTCTCTCCCTCTCTCTCTCTCTCTCTCTCCCTCCCTCTCTCTCTC